>CM069139.1:2796000-2850990 GCA_035221665.1 Okamejei kenojei
GTTCTTCCCCTATCATTTGCGATTCTTGCGCGGGTCTCGGAGCTCAAGGACACTTTCTTCTTCGCTTGTGATTCCTGTCGGGGGATTTAACATTGCAACGCGGCGCAAATAATACACATACATTCCTGTACAGCTTTATTTCCAGCTTAACTCACTTAATGACCTCTTCCTACCAGCAGGG
The DNA here is from genome assembly GCA_035221665.1 of Okamejei kenojei. Classification (NCBI taxonomy): domain Eukaryota; kingdom Metazoa; phylum Chordata; class Chondrichthyes; order Rajiformes; family Rajidae; genus Okamejei; species Okamejei kenojei. The sequence goes on from CM069139.1 coordinate 2,796,182, forward strand.
TGACAGGGGCGGCGGCTCTAATGGCTGGCGGGACTCCCATATACATGCAATTGTGTTGAGAGGTTGACCCACAATAACCGTCACCTACCTGATCCATGTTCCCCACAGGATGCTTGCTGCCCCACTCGCGTTACTCCCAGCCTCGAGGTGTGTCCTTGTTCCCTCAGATGCTTGTCTGCCCACTGCGTATTACTCGCAGGTGTGAACGTCACCTTCTAGCAATTAAGCCAATGTACTGAATGCTCTTTACCAGCTAGCTTACCTGTTCTGCCACTTTCAGGGTATTGTTACTGACAGTCCTTGATCTCACGCTCATCCCACATACATGCCCTATGGCCCTGCCCCCATACGAGGTAATCTCAAGAGCTTCCCGAGTTTAAACAAGAAATCAAACTCTTCGTGGTAAGTCTGTTAGAATGAACTTAGCAGGTAAGTCGGAGCTGAGGACGTCTAAACTTAAGCGGCTCGTAACGCTAACGGCAGGTACTCGGGAAGGAAACGCGGGGGGTAAGCTCGTGAAGATTTTTCAATCTGTTGAAAATGAATAAAAATGTCACACGAGAGCCACGAAGTAACCCACGAAGCCGGATATTACTGTAATTCTTCGAGGTTCGAATCACGAGGAAAATCGGGAGGGGGTGAGAAACTCTTGAATTCACATCGTACAGTGGGAAAGGGGCTTTGAATAGGATATGGTCAGCCCATTTTAGAGAACTCAGATTGAGGACAACACTTTTCACCCAGAGAGTTGTGAATCTGTGGAATGTTTTCTGCCACAGAAGGCAGTGGAGGCTGATTCACTGGATGTAATAGAGAGAGTTTAGATAGTGCTCTTAGGGATAGCAAAATCATATGCGATATGGGGAGAAGGCAGGACGGGGTCGCATTTGGGTCCTGGGGGGTAATCGGGTTACTGGAATGTGGATGATCAGCTCCATGACCCAGTGAATGGCAGGGTAGACTGGCTTGAAAGAGGGCCTGAATGCCTCCTCCTGCACCCATTGTCTTTGTTTCTATGTCTATGTCTCATAAGAGTCTCAAAATGCAACACCTCACACTTATCATGCATAAAACTCCATGAACTATTCTCCCCGGATGATCAACGATTCCCTCATTCCCTCCTTCTCAATCCATACATTCTGGAACATCACGCGTGCGTCATCAATGCTCCATGTGCTTACTGTATTGGTGCTGGTTGGTGTGTGTATCGGTACCAGTCAGTGTATTGCAAGCTGTTGCTGTTGTGGAGGCCAGTAGATAGAGGATAAGTGGGAGGTCTCGCGTGGTCAGGGCCGTGAGTGGGTACTCGGACGCGATGGTTCAGTGGCGTGAGTGGCGGCAGGAGGTCTAGGGCTTTGTAGGGGGTCCAGCATACAGGGCGATGGGGTCACGTCATCACACAGTGTCATCCGATCATCCTGAGAATGGTAACCATAAAACTCATTCAGCCGATGGAGGGAGATGCGTTAGCGTGCTCTGCGGTGAACTCGTCCGTCAGGCTTCTCCTACAGCTCACTGTAGTATTGGCTCGGCAATCCACCTGCACTCACGCAACACACTCTAGTTGATGTGAATGACAGCAGCCTCAACCACGAGACAAGGCTGCTCACCCTCCCGTGTGTGTAGCTTTGACACCAGCTTGAGATACAGAGATGAGGATACAAGCTCAGTAGCTGACCCCCCACTCCTCTACAACTACCAGCCCCCACCCCTCTAACTTAGTGGACCCATCCCTCTAACTAATGGCCACATCTCCCTCTAACGAGTGACCCAACCTCTATACCTAAGTGGCCCCACCACTCTATATATCGTGCCCGCCTCACCCCCTCTAACTAGAGGCCACCATCCCTCTAACTAGAGGCACCACTTTCAGTCCTCTTCTCATATACTAGGTGGCCACACCCATGTAACTAGTGAACCCCCCCTCCTTAACTAGTGGCCCCACCCCTCTAACTAGAGGCCCATCCCTCTAATACAAGAGGCCCATCCTCGAACTAGTGGCCCACCCGATGTCAATAGTGGACCCCCCTCTCTAACTAGTGGCCCATACCTCTAACTTAGTGGCCCCACCACTGTAACTAGTGACCCCCCCCCTCTAACTAGGTGGCTCACCACCCCATCTAAATAGAGGCCCATCCTCTAAACTAGAGGCACCCCCACCCCTCTTATCTAGAGACCCCTCCCCTCTAAACTAGTCGCACCACCCTTCTAAACTAGTGGCCTCCACCTCTTACTAGTGGCACCCCCACCTCTCCAATCTAACTAGTGGCCCCACACCTCTAAACTAGTGGCTCCCAACCCTCTAACTAGTGGCCCTCACCCACTCCTCAACTAGGTGGCCCCACCCCTCAGAATAGTGGCCCACACCCTCTTTAAACTAGTGGCCCACCCCTCTCCTAACTAGTGGCCCCACACCTCTAACTAGTGGCCCTACTACTTATCTAGCTGACACCACCCCTCTATATAGTGACACCACCCCCTCTAACAGTGATCACCCTCCAGCCCCATCTCTCGGAATCTCCTGCGCAGCGGACACTAAGTACAAGATATGGTGACACACCAGGGTCGTCAACCCAATGACCAAATTGACACAAGGCTAAGTAATCCCACTCCTTGCCTGCACGTGAATCTCATTCCCTCTGCACCATTTCGAGGTGCCAATGCTGAAAGTCGGCTTCAAACGCACCATTATCTGCTCCACCCACCACCCCTGGCAGCTCGTTGCATGGGACCCACCACCCCTCTCTCCCATAACGCTGCAAACTTACTATTGGACTTTTCCACCTGGACAAAGGCTCGCTGACCCAGTTTCTACCCAACCGATGGCTATTTAATCATAATTTTAATGTCTAAATTATATTTTCCTTCAAAACCTCGCATTCCAGGAGAGGAACATTCAGTCTGTGCGACCTCAGGCTCCCTGTGCTAATCTCCCCCTATCTAAGTTCATTCACTCTGAACCCTCTCCAAGTTCCCCACACCCCTGGTTAGGAAGCAGCTGATCACAGCGCTATGAGACCCCGCCTCGATCCTTGATTATGGGCGCTGTCTGTAAGAATTTCATACATTCTCCTGAACCCGGCGAGGCTTTCTACGGGTGCTCCAGTTTCCCGCACACTCCAAAGACGTGCAGGTGTATAGGTTAATTTGCTTCTGTAAACTTGCCAAGTGTGTAAGGATATGAAAGTGGGATCAACATCGACTGGCGACACCGGACAGGGTGACGCAGTGGGCCGAAGGGCCTGTTTCCACGCTTAATCTAAACTAAAAACTGTATAGTCTCATAATTGACGCAGGGCTGAGACAAAGGTGAGAACAATACAGGACCTTTCTCCCAGGCGTGGGAAACATCACAGTAGGAGACTAGGGCGGAGGTAATAGTAGATGGATTTAATTACAGAGAAAGTGTGGAGGTGTTCGTGCAATTTTGGCCGCTTCGACCTGCTTGGGCCCAGGACCCTACATCAGTGAGATGGTCCGGCCCTCTGGGTTGTGTTGTAGGCAGAGGGATCGAGGAGTACAGTGCATGAGTTCCTCTCAAGTGAAGTCGCAGGTTAGATAAGGTAGTCAAAAAAGGACTTTGTGGCACTTGAGAACCTCCATTAGCCAGAGTATTGAGGTATAGAAGTCTGGGCGGTACATGTTAACCTCGCAGTTGTAATAACGAAGTCGGTGAGGCTCGCATTTAGAATATTGTGTTCAGTACTGCGGCACCATGTTATAGGAAAGATAATTGTCCAAGCTAGAAAGGGTTTCAGAATGTTTACGAGGAGGATGTTGCAGGACTAGTAGGGCTTGTGATGCCTATAGGGATCGGGTTGAGATTAGAGTGGCTGGAGTCTCATAGTACCATGGTGCTTGGTTGATGAAGGTGGTGACCTTATAGAGGTGTATAAATCATGAGAGGAATAGATAGGGAAGAAACACTCAGAATCATCGCCAGAGTAGGGAAATCGAGGACCAGGGGACATAGGCTTCAAGGTGAAGGGAGAAAAGATTTAATGGTGAATCTAGAGATTTGGTAACCATTTTTCACACAAAAGGTGGATGGGTGTCATCGGAACAAGCTGCTGGAGGAAAGTGTTGAGGCTGGGACTATTCAAGAAAAAGGTTTGACAGGTATCATTTGAGTAAAAGTTCAGACAAGTTACATGGATAGGACAGGGTTAGAAGGAAGTTATGGACCATACGCGCAGGCAGGACGTGACCAGTGGAGACTGGGATATGTTCGGCTGGTGGTTGCCTGTGGGCAAGTTAGGGCGAAGGGCTGTTTCTCACACAGTATCACATCTGACTTGAATTATGTACTGGGCAGTTGTATGGTAGATGCACACACTGTCCTCACTTAGGAAACCTGAACCGGAAACCTCTTGGAGGACTTTGCGCCCCCCACCCAAGGTTTCCGTGCGGTCACCCGGAGGAAGTTTTTTTTTTTGCTCCTCCTCGGCACCACACATCAACTAGCATAGCAAACCACGGCTTCGACTAAAAAAGTACCGTTTGTTTAACATACAGGATAACCAACTTTCGACCATTAGGGATGGCCTGGGACTAAAACCACTCCGGGAATCGCACGCCGGTATCTTGGGTGATGCGCCAAAGTCTCCAGAGTTTCCGTTCAGGTTTCCTAAGGTGGGACAGGGGCTTAGGTTTTAAGGAGATGTTGTGAGCTCAATTACTTGTTTTACACAGAGACCAGGGGGGGAGAGTTAGGTTCCTTAGGCATACATGTTGTGTGGCACCGATGGGCATGTTCTTGTGCTGTTACTGTCTCTCTGTTCAACTTAAGGTACTTAAGGATGCTCTGTAGTAGCATTTTGTAGACATTTGTAGACGCATTAGGCTGCATTTAACACCCACATGCCGAACTAAGCACCCAACTGGAGCGGAAAAAGGATGCAGAGTGTTGTAACCTGCCCAGTCCATCATCGGCTCTGACTCCCCACCACCGAGGGGTTCTGTCGCAGTCGCTGCTCAAAAAAGGTGGCCTAGCAATGCATCAAGACCACACTACATCACTGCCACACACTACATCTCTCCGCTGCCATACAGGGATGAAAGTACAGGAGCACTGAATTCTGCAAGCATCCAGGGTTCAAGGACAGCTACTTCATTCCCAACATAGCCGTGAGGCTATTAAAACAACTTCAAACAAACTTCCGAACTATAACAGCCTTTTGGCACTATTATCTGTTTATTTATTGTGTAATATATATTGTCTAATGGTGCATAGACATTAGATGAATTTTATCTCCTGTTCTATGATTATGTTTAACTTTATTCTGTTGTGCTGCGGCAAGCAAGAATCTCATTGTCCTATCTGGGACACATGACGATAAAACTCTCTTGACTCTTAACCTGTATTCACTTTGTAAAGGTGGCAAGGTGATGGTCTCGGTTATTATTTACGGTGCTGTTACAGGTAAGAATGCCATTGTTCTGATCTTAATTGCAAACGGCAACTAAACACTCTTGACTTGCCAGTGCTTGTCCCATTTCCTCCCAATCCTTTTCTATCTACATGCCTGTCCAAATCTCTTTTAAATGCGATGTATCCAAAAACTTAGCTTGGAATTAAACAGAGCATGCATTGTCAATCACAGCACGCATGTATCGTAATCTCAACATGCATGATATCTAAACTCAGCACGATGGAAAAAATAAAACACGCGGTTGGACTTGAATCTTCGATGGCGGATCTGTATTCAGTTTAGTGATGCTGACCCTTGACCAATCTCCTTGCCTGTCCCTCTTTGCCAATGCCGGGCTCTATAACCTTCCTATATGTGCCAAAGTCAGAGATGGTCACAACTGGCCAGTTGCCTCCTACATTTACCTCTCAACATCTCTCACTCACCTACTCTCATCTCTCACTTACCACCCCCTCCTCTGATGGCTCTGAACCACCTCCCACCTCCCCACCTCACATCCTGTCCATCCATCAACATTGACCAATGTTAAAAGGGGTCGAGTATCTCTCTATCTGTGCCTGTTTCAAACCCACAGGCCAGTCGCTAACAGCAGTATCCCGGGCCTAGAGCGGTGTGTCTTAATCCTTTTGATTCTATCCTTCCTTTCTGGAGCTTTGGCTTTGTGATATATAGACGGCCTTTCATTGCCTTTTCGTTCTTGGCTGAGGAGGAGAGAAAGAAAAGTTGAAGAGAACACTTGAGATCTGTGGCTGGGGATCATGGTGATTAGTACCCACAGGTTTGTGTGACTCACAGGTTAGTGTTGTCCCTCAAGGTTAGTGTTAGTGTTACGACCACAGGTTAGGGTTTAGTGTTAGGACCCACAGGTTAGTGTAGAGTCACCCACATGTTAGTGTTGGTTTAGTGTAGAACCCACAGTGAAGACCCAACCCAGTTATTTTAGTGTACCCAGTTATGTGACCACTAGATTATGTTAGACACCCACAGGTTAGTGTATACCCACAGGTTAGTGTTAGACCCACAGGTGTAAGACCCCACAGGTAGTGTAGAACCCACAGTAGTGTTATAGAGGTTTACAGTTAGTTAGACCCACAGTTAGTGTAGACCCACAGTTAGTGTAACCCACAGTTTGTGTAGACCACCCACAGGTTGTGTTAGACCCCACAGTGTTAGTGTAACCCACAGGATAGTGTAGAGCACAGTATGTTTAACCCACAGTTATGTAGACCCTCAGGTATAAGAGGTGGAGACCACAGGTTAGTGTAGACCCACAGTTATGTAGAACCCACAGGTTAGGGTTAGACCCACAGGTTTCAGTGTAGCCCCTCAGTAGTGTAGGACCCACAGGTTAGTGTAGACCCACAGGTTCAGTGTTAGTAGAACGCACAGGTTAGAGTAGACTCCACAGGTTAGTGTAGACTCCACAGGTTAGTGTAGACCCACAGTGTTAGTGTTAGTGTAGACCCACCCCCAGCGTAATTGTTAGTGTAGACCCACAGGTTAGTGTACGACACAACAGTGTTAGCGTTTGTGTTAACACCACAGGTTATACACCTACTGGTAGTGATATAGACCCCACAGGTTAGTTGTGTAGACCCACAGGTTATGTGTAGACCCACACGGTCTAGTGTTAGCCCACTGGTTAGTGTAGACCCACAGGTTAGTGTAGACCCCCACAGGTTAGGTTAGTGTTAGACCCACAGGTTACTGTTAGATGTTAGACCCATCAGGTTAGTGTAGAACCCACAGGTTTGTGTTTGACCCACATGTTAGGGTAGACCCACAGGTTAGTGGTAGACCACAGGTTAGTGTTAGACCCACAGGGTAGTTAGTGTTAGACTCCCACTGGTTTAGTGTTAGTGTTAGACCCCAAGACAGGTTAGTGTAGACCACCGTTCAGGTTAGTGTAGACCCACAGGTTAGTTAGAAAGACTGTTTAGACCCACAGGTTAGTGTAGGTACCCACAGTTAGGTTTGTGTTTACCCACAGGTTAGTTTAGACCCACATGGTTAGTGTAGACCACAGGTTAGTGTTGGACCCACAGTTAGTGTTAGTGTTAGACCCAGGGGAGGTTTAGGTTAGTGTTAGACCCACAGGTTAGTGTAGACCCACAGGTTAGTGTTAGTTATACCCACAAGATAGGTTAGTGTAGACCCACAGGTTGAGCGTGTTAGACCCTCCCACAGGTTAGTGTTAGTGTTAGACCCCACAGGTGAGTGTAGACCCACAGGTTTATGTTAGTGTTAGACCCACAAGGTTCAGTGTTGACCACAGTGTTAGTGTTAGTGGTAGACCCCAGGTTACTGTTTAGTGTAGATCCAGGGTACTTGTTTCTGCACCCACTGTGTTCGTGTTAGTGTTAGACCCCAAGGTTTGTGTAGACCATGTAAGTGTTAGACCCACAGGTTAAGTGTAGGGGTAGTGTTAGACCCACAGGGTTAGTGGTAGACCCACAGAGTAAGTGGTTGTCCCATCAGGTTAGTGTTAGGTTCTGTGTGAGTGTTAGACCCACAGGTTAGTGTAGACCCACAGGTTCGTTAGACCCACGGTGTAAGTGTTAGACCCACAGGTTAGTGAGTGTCTTAGACCCACAGGTTAGACCCACAGGTTAGTGTTAGGTAGGACACAGGTAGGTGTAGACCCACAGGTTAGTGTTGACCCACAGGCTCTAGTGTTGTTAGTGTTCAGACCCACAGATTAAGGTTAGTGTAGACCACAGGCTTAGTGTTAGCCCCACAGGTTAGTTGTTAGACCCACTGGTTAGTGTTAGGGTCTAGAACCCACACAGGTTAGTGTTAGAGTGTCTAGACCACAGGTTAGGTTATGTTAGACACCACAGGTAGTGTTAGTGTTTAGACTCACAGGTTAGTGTAGGACCCAACAGGTTATGTGTTGTTATACGCCACAGGTTAGTGTAGACCACAGGTTAGTGTGACGCCAGAGGTTTTGATGACCCACAGTTAGTGTAGACCCACAGGTAGTGTAGACCCACAGGCTTAGTGTTAGACCCACAGGTTTAGTGGTTTGACCACAGGTTAGTGTAGACCCAACAGTGAAGACCACCAATAGATTAGAACCCAGCAGGTTAGTGTAGACCCACCAGGTTAGTGTTAAGTGTTAGACCCACAGGTATAGTGTTAAGGTTAGTAGACCCCCACAGGTTAGGTTTAGTGTAGACATCCCACAGGTTTAGTGTAGACCCACATTTGTGTTAGACTCCACAGGTTAGTGTTAACCCACAGTTTAGTGTTAGACCCACAGTTAGTGTTAAGTTAGACCCACATTAGTGTAGACCCACAGGTTAGTTCTGTAGACCCACAGGTTAGTAGACCCCTCAGCGTTTTTGTGTAGACCCACAGGTAGGTTAGTGATTAGACCCACAGGTTAGTGTTAGTGTTAGACCCACAGCGGATAGTGTACCCACAGGATTAGTGTTTGACCCACAGGTTATTGTAGGACCCACAGGGTTAGTGTAGACCCACAGGATTAGTTTCGACCTCCACCGGTTTAGTGTTAGTCACAGGTTAGTGTCGACCCCAGGTCAGTTTAGTGTAGACCCACAGGTTAGTGTAGACCCACAGGTTAGTGTAGTGTTCGACCATCACAGGTTAGGTTTAGACCCACAGTGTTGGACCTCACAGGTTAGTGTTAGTTAGCCACAGGTTTAGTGTAGACCCACAGGTAGAGTTTTGGACCCACGTAGAGTGTAATCTCACCGTTAGTGTTAGACACATGTTATGTAGACCCACTGGTAGTGTTAGTGTTAGACACCCACAGGTTAGTGTTAGTGTTGGACACAGGTTTAGTGTTAGACCCACAGGTTAGTATAGAACCCACAGGTTTTATGTTAGTGTTAGACCAGGTTAGTGTTAGACCCACAGGTTGTGTTAGGTATAGACTCCAGGTTAGTGTTAGACCCACGCAGGTTAGTATAGACACAGGTTAGTGTTAGTGTTAGACCCACAGGTTAATATAGACCCACAGTATTGGGTTAGACTCACAGGTTATAGACCCAAGGTTCGACCCCCAGGTTAGTGATGTTTAGACCCCACAGGTTAGTGTTAGACCCACTGGTTAGTGTGTAGTGTTATACCAACAGGCTAGTGTTAGACCCACAGGTTAGTGTTAGTGTTAGATAAACCACAGGTTAGTGTTAGACCACAGTGTACGGGTTAGTGTAGACTTAGAACCACAGGTAGTGTAAGACCCACAGGTTAGTGTAGTGTTAGACCTCCACAGGTTAGTGATTAAGACCCACAGGTTATATAGACCCACAGGTTAAGTGTTAGACTCCACATGAGGTTGGGGTTAGTGTTAGACCCACGGTTAGGTGTAGACCCACAGGTTAGTGTTAACCTCTTGACCCAACAGGTTAGGTTAGACCCCAACAGTTAGTGGTCAGTGTTTAGACCGCCAGGTTTAGTGGAGACCCACCCCAAGGTTATGTAGACAGTTAGACCACAGGTTAGGTGTAACAGGTTAGTGTTAGGCCAAGTGTGGACCCTCAGTTAGTGTAGGACCCACAGTTAGTGTTAGACCCCACAGGTTAGTTAACCCAACAGGTTAGTGTTAGACCCACCCCACAGGTTAGTATAGACCCACAGGTTAGTGTAGTGTTAGAACGCCAACAGGTTAGTGTTTGACTGCCCCCCGGAGCCACAGGTTAGTGTAGACCCACAGGTTTAGACAGGTTAGTGTTAGACCACACAGGTTTAGTGGTTAGACCCACAGGTTAGTGTTGTGTATAGACCCACAGGTTATGGTTAGACCCCACATCGAATAGTGTTAGTGTTAGACCGACACAGTTAAGTGTTAACGCCCCCCCACAGTTTAGTGTTTAGAACCCCTCACAGGTATAGTGTAAGACGGCACACGGGTTTAGACCCCGATCCACATGTTAGTGTTAGTGTTAGACGGGTACACAGGTAAGTGTTTACCCCGCTCTCACAGGATAGATGTTAGACCCACAGTTTCGTGTTAAACCCACAGGTTAGAGAGTAAGACAAGCCCGTCGCTTCACAGGTAGTGTTGACCCCCATGTTCATTGTAGACGCCCACAGTGTTAGTGTTAGGACCCACCACCACATGTTTTAGTGTTAGACCTCTCACAGGTTAGACCCACAGTTTATGTTAGTGTTATAGACCCACAGTGTTAGACCACCACAGATTGTATAGACCCCACAGTTAGTATAGACCCACTGGTTAGTGTTAGACCCACAGGTTAGTGTTATGTTGGTAGACCCACAGGTTTAGTATCAGGTTAGTGTTAGACCCACAGGTTAGTGTTAACCCACAGTGTGAATAGACCTCCACAGGTTAACCCCATAGTTTGTTGGCCATCTACTCCCATTTACAAACGGCAGCTTTTCCAAACACATTCCCTGATCCAACATCCCATTGCATTTAGTCACTGGGTCCAAGCACAAATCCAGGGCAGGATCTGACCGTACTTTCATCAGTACATTGATGGAAAAGACAGGCAGAGCAAATCTCCCTCGTTACAAGTGGAAACAGGAAACATTGGGCTCAGAGTGGCCAAGTGTGAAGCTGTCCTCGTACACACTGCTGGTGTACTTGCTCACCTCTCACTGTCGAGTTTCATCAGGGCACGCACATCGAAGCAGAACTGCACATCTGTCACCGTGCAGCTTGGGTAGGCCTCACTGCAAGACAGTGCAGGCACAGTTAGAACCACGCTGCATGTACAGTTAGAACTAGGACAGGTTCATCCGAGGAGCTCAACATCACACACAGCAACACAACAACACACACACAACCACAGACAACACACAGACGCACGCCACACCACGACACAGACTGCACACCAACACACCACAACACCACACACACAGACACACACAGACACACACACACACAGGACAACTCAGCAACGAGACACACACACACCACACACACGCACCACAAGGAATACCAGAACGCACCGACACACAACTCACACACAACAGACACACACACACACACCCGCGACAACAACACCGACTGCATCCACCACACACCACAGACCACACCTCAGACCAAAGACACACACGTGCACACGCCAACACACGCACCACACAACCCACACACAGAATAGACGTCACACCACAGACGACACTCCCACATACACACCACACACACACACACACTGAGACCAGCCACACACAGACCGCACGCACGCACACGAGACAGATACTTGCACACACAGACACACACACGCTAGCACAACGCAGCTCAGCAACCATACCACACAACACACACGTCCCCAGACACACCAAACTACACACACACAAGACCAACGCGAACGCACACAACTTACAAAATACAAACACCACGCACACTACGCACACCCACAGACACACACACACACCGCAGACACACACACACAGTAACACACTACAGCTCACACACAGAAGAAACCCAAATGACAGAAACTGACACCAACAGACCTGACCAACCCAACATAAAATGCTCAACTACACGACAGAACGCCCAGACCGCGCACACACACACAACAGACGAGACTGCACACTACAGATCACACAGACACACACAATACAGGACCACAGCGATAGACACACACACCACACACACGACTCACACAAACACAGACAACCCACGCGCACACACAGACACCGACGCACGCGGCACAAGACACACAGACCCACACACACCCGCACAAGTAGGGCTTAGCAGACACACGTGGGCCCAGAACGTTCACCCACACAAACACACACAGACAACACACAATCACACACGACAGGAACACAATCACACCCAGGTGCGCACACGGACATTACACAGACAACAGAACCAAACACACACAGACCACCACATACACAGGGACACACACACACACATCAGACACACACACATCAGCAGACACACAACACACACACAGAAACACACAACACACACACACAGAAAACCACACAGACACACACACACAGAACACAGACACAAAACACACAGACACACACACACAGACACACACACACGACACAGACACACAACACAGGACACACACAGAACAAGAACAGACACAGAACACACACAGACACACATACACGCACACACACACGGAAGACAACAACACACACACTAGACACAAACACAGACAACACACTACACAACACACAACGACACACTAGAAGGAACACACAAAAACACACCAGAACACACACACACACGGAAAGACGATGAAGCCACAACGACATTCACAACGCGACACACAGACAGCACACGACCAGCAGCACCACACGCACACACACAACACACACAATAACCACAAGGCGCCACACACCCAGACCCACACACAGACACATACACACCACCAAACCCAAACACACACAACAACAACACCACACAGACACACAAACACACAGACACACACCTCACAGACGTGGGGGTGGGGACACACACACAAAGGACACACACTATACTACACCACACAAGAACAGCACACACCGCGCGGTGACACTTTGAACACAGACCACGCACGACACACAACACACACAACACAGACGCACGTGCACACACACCAAAACACAAACTCATAACCACACCACACACACAGCACCACACCACACACACAACATGCAGATGCAACCACAGACGCACGTCACTCCGACACTACCGCCTCACACACATACACACGCACATCACACACACACACAACACACGCATCGCACACACACTACACACACGCGCACCTACACGACACAGACTCGTCACGACGACACGGAACGCACGCACACACACAGAACCCGCACACGAGACACACACTCACAGAACGCACACACAAACACCCGACACACTGGACACACGCAAACGACCAGCAACGTACGACACACACAACACTCACACACTAAGTGTACACAGACACGCACGCACTCCCACACCCTCACAGACCCAACGAGGACAGACACATACACAGACACACCTCCCAGACAAACACGACTGTCCCCAGACCCACCATAAAACCCACGCCCCAGACCCATCGCCCCGACTCCACGCCACCACAGACACACGCCCCAAACACACGCACACAGACACATGCCCAGACAACCCTCCCACAGTCCGGCATACACACGTCCCAACACACGTCCCCAGACACAACACACACAGACTGCACAGCACACGCCAACACAGAAACCACACACAGACACAAAACCCACATTCCCCACAACGTGCACACGCCACCACAAACACACCCACAGAAACACGCCACACAGACACACGCCCCACAACACAACCCCCATGTCAGACACACTACCACAGAAGAGCACACACACGTCGCCACACCCCACACACACACACACACGTCCCAGACACACGCTCACAGACACCCACACGCCCAGGCAGACCACACACCTACACACACAGGACCCACGCACTACACACACACGCACACAAACACAGACACAAACACACACACACACACACACACCACACACAGAACCAACACTCACAACACAACCACTCACTGGAAGTGTTTGTGGTGAGGAATTGGCTCGTGTCTGTATTTCCTTCGGATTTGGGAGGATCATCCAATGTTCGTGCCACCTGGAGGAAGCAAAAGCCAGACACAGCAGACCCACGCCCCAGATTACCAGCACCTGTAACTCAACAAACTAAGCCCACTGGCCCCAGACACACGTCCCCACTGACACACGCCGCCGGCCCACAGACACGCTCTCCCGCAGAAACGCACAACGCCGCCCAGAACCCCACGCCCCACAGGACGCACAACGCACCCCCCACAGACACACGAGCCCCAGAACACAAACGACCCACAGGTCCCAGACACACGTCACCCCAGACACACAAACTTCCCCCAGACACACGACCCCGAGACACACGCCCCAGACACACGCCCCAGATGCACGTCCAAGACACACGCCACCACACAAAACGCAAACGCCCCAGACAGTCCTCAACAAGCTAAAAAAACTACACGACACGAGAAAAGCCGCATTAGCCCAGACCCAACTGGGCAGAGGAGGGCGGGTGCCCAGGGAGCCATGGTCAGGGGTCATTAGTAGGGAACATCTCTACAGGGGAAGGCAGTGACCAAAGGGCACAGTCAGAGCCCAGGGTAGGAATGAGAAAGACTAACTACAAGATACGGATCTTCCAGGCGAAGGGCGAAGAAAGAAGTGTGTTTACACAGAGGTGGTGGGAGCCCGGAAGGTGCAGCCAAGGGTGGGGGTGGAGGCAGATACCAGGGTGGTGGTTTGAGGCTTTTCTATTCTTCTTTTCTATCTAGGGGTTGATTGGACATGCAGGGAGTGGAGATATGATCACGAGCAGGTAGACAGGTGATGGTCACGGGACGTTGAGAGTATCGCGGGTAGTTCGCGAGCCTGTGACTCTTGCGTGTACTGTTCCGTGTTGTATGTTTTTAATGCATGTTGCGAGCAAGTGTAGTTTGTGGTGTGGTCGGAGAGGGACCAGCCCGTCTGCTTCCCTCTCACCTTCTCATTCTCTTTGTAATCGATGCTGCAGCGAGAAGGTGGCCCATACAAACCACGGTCACCACAAAGTAGAGGAGGGCAAAGATACTGATAGTGTAGCCACAGCAAGCGGTCCACTGCGACAACACAGAGAGGTTGAGGAGAGAGAGGGGGGATGCTCAGCGCAACAGGGGCACAAGGGAGGGGGCTGGCAGTGGGGGCGGTGGTGGGGAGGGGGGGGCAGGAAGGCAGGGGAGGCAGGGGAGGGGCACTGGTGCGGGGGGGGGGGGGCGGACGTTGGACAGTCTGTCCGGACTCGGACGTTCACAAGCTCCCTCTGCAGGGACGTTTGGCGATGGATGTTCGTTCCGAAAAGTGCTGGGGGCTGTCCACCTGGAGCAGGAACCATGCCGTCAGTGAGAGACCCCTCCTCTCTCAACAGAGACTCACCCACCACCCCCCCCCCCCTCCCTCCTACGCAGCCCACCCTGCCAAACCCCAACACCCACACCACCCCTCTTCCATCCCCACACCACTATGTTGCCATGCCCCCCCCCTCCCCCTCACCCAGCAAGTCCCCGGAGAAGTTGAGGGCGGGAGGAATGATGCGAGGAGAAGACACAGACCACACTCTCAACTCCCAGGATTGTGTCTCTGGAACGACAGGTAGATGATGGCGTCCAGCCCACACTTGTACTGGATCTCATCATCCCAGCAAGACAAGGGCGCCCAGGTCACTGCCACAATCACATGCCTCCAAACAGCACCACCACCCCCCCGCCTGTACCCCCACCCTCACACCCCCCGCCCGTTATTCACACCCCCCTCCCCACCACTGTCCCAGACTTGTACAAGAAGGATCCCAACTTCCCTGTAACAACAAGAAGCGCCAGTAGGCTGGGTGGGCCGAGGAGCATTTTTCTCGTTCGGGAGAAGTTTCATGACCCACACCAACTCTCACGGAACTACCTGAATTTTTCACATATTGTGTAAAGATATTATATAAATCATACCTGAAACTCGTCAAGACCAAAACATTTTTTTGAAATATGGGAAAAACTTCCAATTTTCCGAGTAGCAATTGTCCAATCAATGCACGTTTGACATTGAGGTCGGACGCAAATTGACCAATCCCGCGCTTTGTTTTATGGTCGCCAGGCAGGGAGAACTCTGGGATCATGGCGGCCTCCTCATTACATCAAAACAATAGCAAGGTTTCCAAGGAATAAAGGTAATTCTAATGCTGGGATTAGGGTCAGGGTTATGGTCAGGGTCAGGCTCTGTCGGTCGGGCTTGTCGGTAGGCCGATGGATGCTGTCGGTCCACTGGTGGGTGGTGAGTGGCCGGGCCGCCGGTGGATGGTGAGAGTGGTCGGTCGGGCTGCCACTCGGCCGGTGGGTGCTGCGAAGGGTCAATCGGGATGTCAGGCGGCCGGTGTTGCAGCGAGCGTGCAGGCGGACTGACGGAGCCGGCGCTATGGGCAGCGTGCAAGGCAGTGCTGCTCCCCACCATCATCACCACCACGATCCAGGAGGGCACGCTGGCCGAGGTGGGCTCGCTGAACGGCCACACGTACAGAGCCCGCAGCCGGTCCCAAGTCGGCTCCAGATCCAGCCGTGGGCAGCTCTGGAAGGGGGGGCGAGTTAGGGTTAGTATAGGGTTAGGCAATTTCCTCTCAGTGGAAGATGCCTTAGCGTTCCCCCAGCCTGGCACTGCCCCAGTCCCACTATGGCCATGACCCCCACTCTGCACACTGGCAGTCAGTGGGGTTCAATAAATGGGGGAACCCAGAAGAACTTCCCTCACCCATTAATTAGGCTGGTTCAGGAGCCAGACCTCTGCGGCAGTCTCATTCAAAAAACAAACACAATTATATTAATTACTAGACTAAGTGGGACCCGTTGGGGCCCATGTTCACACAGAAGGGCTGGTCCACTAACGCAATATTCCACATCTCCACCAATTCCAATATTGGTGGCTAGTGGGGGGGAGGCTTTCTGGAGCATTAGTATGTGTTGTGGGCTGAAGGGACTGGCTTCCAGAGGGCTAGTATGGACATTGTGGGCAAAATGGAGTCTTTGGGTGGCAGTTCAGTCACTCAAGCCTGATGTGGTGGCAGCTCACTCACGGCTGGTGGGTTGGCAGTTGACTCACGGGTATTCCTTGATATTCCATTTCAAGCAGGGTGCAAGGCCACCAAACTCATGCAGTTTACGACCACTTCAAGCAGGGTGTAAGGCCATCGAATTCAAGTGCAGTTTCATACCACTTCAAGCAGGGTGCAAGGCCAATTAATTCAAGTGCAGTTTCATGCCATTTCAACCAGGGAGCAAGGCCACCAAATTCAAGTGCAGTTTCATGCCATTTCAAGCAGGGTGCAAGGCCACCAAATGCAAGTGCAGTTTATTCCCATTTCAAGCAGGGTGCAAGGCCACCAAATTCAAGTGCAATTTCATGCCATTTCAAGCAAGGTGCAAGACCACCAAATTCTGGTGCAGTTTATTGCCATTTAAATCAGGGTGCAAGGCCACCAAATTCAAGTGCAGTTTCATAACATTTAGAAACATAGAAAATGGGTGCAGGAGTAGGCCATTCGGCCCTTCGAGCCTGTACCGCCATACAATATGATCATGGCTGATCATTCAACCCAGTATCCTGTACCTGCCTTCTCTCCTTACCCCCTGATCCCTTTAGCCACAAGGGCCATATCTAACTCCCCCTTAAATATAGCCAATGAACTGGCCTCAACTACCTTCTGTGGCAGAGAATTCCACAGATTCACCACTCTCTGTGTGAATAAAGATTTTCTCACCTCGGTCCTAAAAGACTTCCCCCTTATCCTTAAACTGTTACCCCTTGTTCTGGACTTCCCCAACATCGGGAACAATCTTCCTGCAACTAGCCTGTCCAACCCCTTAAGAATTTTATAAGTCTCTATAAGATCCCCCTTCAATCTTCTAAATTTCAGCGAGTACAAGCCAAGTCTATCCAGTCTTTCTTCATATGCGTATGCGTTGGTGAGCACTTCGGGACCAGTGATCACAATACCATTAGTTTCAATATAATTATGGAGAGAGTCAGAACTGGACCTAGGGTGGAGATTTTTGATTGGAGAAAGGCTAACTTTGAGGGAATGCGTAAGGATTTTAAAGGAGTGAATTGGGACACTTTGTTTCATGGGAAGGATGTAGAAGAGAAATGGAGGACATTTAAAGGGGAAATTGTAAGAGTACAGAATCTTTATGTCCCTGTTAGGTTGAAAGGAAATAGTAAAAATTGGAAAGAGCCATGGTTTTCAAGGGAAATTGGACACTTGTTTCGAAAAAAGAGAGATATCTACAATAATTATAGGAGGCATGGAGTAAATGAGGTGCTAGAGGAGTATAAAGAATGTAAAAAGAATCTAAGAAAGAAATTAGGAAGGCTAAAAGAAGATATGAGGTTGCTTTGGCAAGAAAGGTGAAAGTAAATCCAAGGGTTTCTACAGCTATATATAATAGCAAAAGGATAACAGGGATAAAATTGGACCATTAGAGAACCAGAATGGACAGCTATCTGCAGAACCAAAAGAGATGGGGGAGATATTGAACAATTTTTATGTTCTTTGGTATTCACCAAGGAGAAGAATATTGAAACTCTGTGAGGTAAGGGAAAAAAGTAGAGTAGCTATGGGAAACTATGAGATTCAAAGAGGAGGAAGTTACTGACACTTTTGGAAAAATATAAAAGTGGATAAGTCTCCAGTTCCTGACAGGATATTCCCTAGGACATTGAGGGAAGTTAGTGTAGAAATAGCAGGAGCTATGACAGAAATATTTCAAATGTCATTAGAAACGGGAATAGTGCTGGAGGATTGGCGTACTGCGCATGTTGTTCCATTGTTTAAAAAGGGTTCAAAGAATAAACCTAGCAATTATAGACCTATTAGTTTGACGTCAGTGGTAGGGCAAATTAATGGAAAGGATACTTAGAGATAATATATATAAGCATCTGGATAAACAGGTCTGATCAGGAACAGTCAACATGGATTTGTGCCTGGAAGGTCATGTTTGACAAATCTTCCTTGAATTTTTTGAAGCGGTAATTAGGGAAATTGATGAGGGTAAAGCAGTGGATGTTGTCTATATGGATTTCAGTAAGGCCTTTGACAAGGTTCCCCATGAAAGGTTGGTTAAGAAGGTTTCAATCTTTGGGTGTAAATGGCGGAGTAGCAAGATGGATTCAACAGTGGCTGAATTGGGAGATGTCAGAGAGTAATGGTGGATGGCTGTTGTCAGGTTGGAAGCCAGTGACCAGTGGGTGCCTCAGGGATCTGTGTTGGGTCCACTGTTGTTTGTCATGTACATCAATGATCTGGATGATGGGGTGGAAAATTGGATAAGTAAGTATGCAGATGATACTAAGATAGTGTGGTGTTGTGGATAATGAAGTAGATTTTCAAAGTCTACAGAGAGATTTGGGCCATTTGGAAAAGTGGGCTGAAAGATGGCAGATGGAGTTTAATGCTGTTAAGTGTGGAAGTGGCTACAATCTTGGCAGGACAAATCAAAAATAGGACGGTACATGGTAAATGGTAGGGAATTGAGGAATGCTGTGGAACAGAGGATCTATGGAATAACTGTGCATAGTTCCCTGAAGGTGGAATCGCATGTAATAGGGTGGTAAAGAAAGCCTTTGGTGTGCTGGCCTTATAAATCAGAGCATTGAATATAGGAGTAGTAGGGAAGTAATGTTAAAAATTGTACAAGGCATTGGTAAGACCAATTCTGGAGTATGGAGTACAATTTTGGTCCGCCTAATTGTAGGAAGGATGTCAAACAAAATAGAGAGAGTACAGAGGAGATTTACTAGAAATGTTGCAGGGTTCCAGCAACTATGTTACAGAGAAAGGTTGAACAAGTTAGGTCTTTATGCTTTGGAGCGCAGAAGGTTAAGGGGGACTTGATTGAGGTCTTTAAAATGATGAAAGGGATAGACAGAGTTGACGTGGATAAGCTTTACCCATTGAGGGTAGGGTAGATTCAAACAAGAGGGCATGATATGAGAATTTAAGGGACAGAAGTTTAGGGGAAACGTGAGGGGAACTTCTTACTCAGAGGGTGGTGGCTGTGTGGAATGAGCTTCCAGCAGAAGTGGTGGAGGCAGGATCGATTTTAACATTTAAAAGTAAAGTGGGTAGGTATATGGACGTGAAGGGAATGGAGGGGTATGGTCTGAGTGCAGGTAGATGGGACTAGGGGAAAACAAATGGTTGGCACGGACTGGAAGGGCCGAGAGGGCCTGTTTCCGTGCTGTAATTGTTATATGGTTATATGGTTATATGGAAGTCCTGCCATCCCAGGAATCCGTCTGGAGAACCTTCTCTATGGCAAGAATGTCTTTCCTCGGATTAGGAGACCAAAACTGTACACAATACTCCAGGTGTGGCCTCACCAAGACCCTGTACAACTGCAGTAGAACCTCCCTGCTCCTGTACTCAAATCCTTTTGCTATGAATGCCAACATACCATTCGCTTTCTTCACTGCCTGCTGCACCTGCATGCCTACTTTCAATGACTGGTGTACCATGACACCCAGGTCTCGTTGCATCACCCCTTTTCCTAATCGGCCACCATTCAGATAATAGTCTACTTTCCTGTTTTTGCCACCAAAGTGATAACCTCACATTTATCCACATTATACTGCATCATCTGCCATGCCATTGCCACTCACCCAGTATATCCAAGTCACCTTGCAGCCTCCTAGTATCCTCCTCACAGCTATACACTGCCCCCCCACAGCTCGTAGCATCATCCACAAACTCGGAGATGTTGCATTCAATTCCCTCATCCAGATAATTAATATATATTGTAAATAGCTGGGGTCACAGCACAGAGCCTTGTGGTACCGCACTAGTCACTGCCTGCCATTCTGAAAAGGACCTGTTTACGCCTACCCTTTGCTTCCTGTCTGCCGGCCAGTTCTCTATCCACATCAATACTGAACTTTCAATACCGTGTGCTTTAAGTTTGCATACTAATCTCTTATGTGGGACCTTGTCGAAAGCCTTCTGAAAGTCCAGATATAACACATCCACTGGTTCTCCCTTATCCACTACTAGTTACATGCTCGAAAAATTCTATAAGATTCGTCAGACATGATTTACCTTTCGTAAATCCATGCTGACCTTGTCCAATGATTTCACCACTTTCCAAATGCGGCGCTATCCCATCTTTAATAACTAGCAGTTTCCCCACTACCGATGTTAGACTAACTGGTCTGTAATTCCCTGTTTTCTCGCTCCCTCCCTTTTTAAAAAGTGGGGTTACATTAGTTACCCTCCAATCCTCAGGAACTACTCCAGAATCTAAAGAGTTTTGAAAAATTATCACTAATGCATCCACTATTTCTGGGGCTACTTCCTTAAGTACTCTGGGATCCAGCCTATCTGGTCCTGGGGATTTATCGGCCCTTAATCCATTCAATTTACTTAACACCACTTCCCGGCTAACCTGGATTTCCTTAGTGAAGACAGAACCAAAGTAGTTATTCAATTGGTCTGCCATGTCCTTGTTCCCCATGATCAACTCACCTGTTTCTGACTGCAAGGGACCTACATTTGTTTTAACTAATCTTTTTCTCTTCACATATCTATAAAAACTTTTGCAGTTAGTTTTTATGTTCCCTGCCAGTTTTCTTTCATAATCTATTTTCCCTTTCCTAATTAACCCCTTTGTTCTCCTCTGCTGGACTCTGAATTTCTCCCAGTCCTCTGGTAGGCTGCTTTTTCTGTCTAATTTGTATGCTTCATCTTTCGTTTTGATACTATCCCTGATTTCCCTTGTTATCCACAGATACACTACCTTCCCTGATTTATTCTTTTGCCAAACTGGGATGAACAATTGTTGTAGTTCATCCATGCAGTCTTTAAATGTCTTCCATTGTATATCCACCGTCTACCCTTTAAGAATCACTTACCAGTCTATCTTGGCCAATTCACGTCTCATACCCTCAAAGTTACCTTTCTTTAAGTTCAGAACCCTTGTTTCTGAATTAACAATGTCACTCTCCATCCTAATGAAGAAATCAACCATATTATAGTCACTCTTGCCCAAGGGGGCACGCACAACAAGGCTGCTAACTAACCCTTCCTCATTACTCAATACCCAGTCTAGAATAGCCTGCTCTCTCGTTGGTTCCTCTACATGTTGGTTTAGAAAACTATCCCGCATACATTCCAAGAAATCCTCATCCTCAGCACCCCTGCCCATTTGATTCACCCAATCTATATGTAGATTGAAGTCACCCATTATAACGGTTTTACCTTAGTTGCACGCATTTCTAATTTCCTTTTTGATGCCATCCCCAACTCCACTACTACTGTTAGGTGGCCTGTACACAACACCCACTAGCGTTTTCTGCCCCTTAGTGTTTCGCAGCTCTAACCATATCGATTCCACATCCTCCAAGCTAATGTCCTTCCTTTCTATTGCGTTAATCATTGCGTTAAACCAGCAACGCTACCCCACCTCCTTTTCCTCTCTGTCTATTCCTCCTGAATATTGAATACCCCTGGATGTTCAGCTCCCAGCCTTGGTCACCCTGGAGCCATGTCTCCGTGATCCCAACTATATCATATTCATTAATAACTATCTGCACATTCAACTCATCCACCTTATTACGAATGCTCCTTGCATTGAGTTACAAAGCCTTCAGGCTTGTTTTTACAACACGCTTACCCCTTATACAATTATGTTGAAAAGAGGCCCTTTTTGATTTATGCCCTGGATTTGTCTGCCTGCCATTTTTATTTTTCACCTTGCTACCTATTGCTTCTGCCCTCATTTTACACCCCTCTGTCTCTCTGCTCATGCTCCCATCCCCCTGCCACATTAGTTTAAATTCTCCCCGACAGCACTAGTAAACATTCCCTCAAGGACATTGGTTCCATTCCAGCCCAGGTGCAGACCGTCCTGTTTGTACTGGTCCCACTTACCCCAGAACTAGTTCCAATGCCCTAGAAATTCCCTACCTTCCCCTGATGAGCCATCTCCCCCAACAGTATCCAACATGGTATATCTGTTTAGGAGGGAGATGACCGCAGGGGACTCCTGCACTACCTGCCTACTGCTACACTGGCTAATGGCTACCCGTTCCTTTTCTGTTCACTTACCTTTTACCTGCGGTGTGACCAACTTACTGTACGTGCTATTCACGACTTTCTCAGCATCGTGGATGCTCCAGTATGAATCCAACCATAGCTGCAATCGTTCATTGCGGTCTGCCAGGAGCTGCAGCTGGACACACTTCCTGCAAACGTAGTCACCCGGGACACCGACCATATCCCTGATCTCCCACATGTTGCAGGATGAGCAAACCATGGGGCTGACATAGCTGACATAGCTTAACTCACAGTACCCTTAACTCACTGAACCCTTAACCAGAAAGCAGAAATGCAAACCTGGGGTTGCTCCCAATCAGCTGCTTCCTCTAGTCCGCTTCCACCAATCTGCGGCTTCCACCAGAACACTTCCTTTGAAGTGTGATGGAACATTACAGATTGGGTCCTCCTCCTCTTGCTCCAACGGCTCCTGGGCCTCTGTGGAGCAAAGCCCCGCGCTCGATTTTATAACTAACCGCCCGGAAACTCCTCCTCTTGCTCCAACGGCTTCTGGGCCTCAAGGTCAGTAAAACCACATTCACAGTTTAGTAGACATGTGTTCAGTGTTATTCACAGCTCAGACTGAGAGACGTGGCCCTCTCGCTCCCCCATCTTGCAGAGACTGACTGAGGCACTCTACACATCCGGGTTTTATAGTCCCTCCTGAAGGGGCGTGGCCTTCAGGAGAGAGAATCTCAACATTTTTAAAACACTAATAACTCTTTTATTTTTCATCGATGGGAAAAATCCTCTTGTCCTGCACAGCGGAGGGGGACTCTGAGTAAGATGGCCAAAAATCACAGCCGTAAGTGGCAGCGTTTGTTCTAAAATCAATATGCAGATCAACAGGAAGTGGTCAAGATCAGACTTTTAGTAATTTAGTAAATACATAATTATATATGATTATTGTCATATTCACAAGTCATATATATATATATATATATATATACACACTAAGATGGTATAATAATATATGGTTTAAATCGACTGCAACACGGAATTAGGCTCCCAAGGTGTAATATGGGCATTGGACACTAGATGGCGGTCACTTTTACAATCTCATTTTCTAATTAGTTTAATTAATTAATGTGCAACCTTTTGGAACTGATGAGTTATGACTTACTTCTTAATTATATTTTATCTAAACCTGTGCAAAACTTCATGTAGTTCCGACACACGGGTCACGAATGTTAAATTCTAGACACATTTTTGATGCTTGGCCCACAGCCGACAGCCCAAGCCCACTACCTGATCACCACCCCCCCCCCCCCCCCCGCTGCCTCTACCTACCCCCCCCCCCCCACCCCACCCCACCCCCACCACCACCTCCATCCTCACCCTTCCCCTGCTTACATCAGAACTGCAGTGAGATCAAAAGGGTGAAGCAATGAAAGGTAAACTTACCGCATGTGGTAAAGTGTGGTCAACCACGAACAAAAGCCCTGCAGACAGAACAAAGCCACGCTCAGAAATCCACAACTCAAAGTGAAGACACAGCTCAGGTAGTTCAGCAACAATGAAATGATTGTAAAGGAGTCTCACATTCACTGGGGTGACCTGTTCAAAGTTCCCGGGACTGGTGGGGTCACACCGGGCTTATAGGGATCTCTGGGATGGAGGAATGGGACAGGTGTATGCAGCTGGGATGGCCAATCTCCCTGGACTGGGACAGGTGGGTTCACACCTGGGATATAGGGATCTCTGGGATATAGACCCCACTCGGCCAAGGAATGGGACAGGTGTAGGCAACAGGGATCATCAATCCCCTTGGACTGGTACAGGCGAGGGCAGAGGCAGGAGATTGATCTGCACCAGCACCCTGCACCAGCACACTGCACCAGCACACTGCACCAGCACACTGCACCAGCACACTGCACCAGCACACTGCACCAGCACACTGCACCAGCACCCTGCACCAGCACCCTGCACCAGCACCCTGCACCAGCACCCTGCACCAGCACCCTGCACCAGCACACTGCACCAGCACCAGCACACTGCACCAGCACACTGCACCAGCACACTGCACCAGCACACTGCACCAGCACACTGAGAAACAGGCCCTCCAGCCCAACTCATCCATGCTGCCCAACATGCCCCATCTATGCTGCTCCTATTTCCCACAGTTGCTCCATATCCTTCTAAACCTTTCCGATTCATGTGCCTGGCCAAATGTCTTTTAAACGTTGCAGCATGGAGCCACATCACAGTCCCAGCATGGAGTGATCACACAGCCCCAGCATGGAGTGATCACACAGCCCCAGCATGGAGCCACATCACAGTCCCAGCATGGAGCCACCACACAGCCCCAGCATGGAGCCACCACACAGCCCCAGCATGGAGTGATCACACAGCCCCAGCATGGAGTGATCACACAGCCCCAGCATGGAGTGATCACACAGCCCCAGCATGGAGCCACATCACAGTCCCAGCATGGAGCCACCACACAGCCCCAGCATGGAGTCACATCACAGCCCCAGCATGGAGTCACCACACAGCCCCAGCATGGAGCCACCACACAGCCCCAGCATGGAGCCACCACACAGCCCCAGCATGGAGTCACATCACAGCCCCAGCATGGAGCCACCACACAGCCCCAGCATGGAGTCACATCACAGCCCCAGCATGGAGCCACCACACAGCCCCAGCATGGAGTCACATCACAGCCCCAGCATGGAGCCACATCACAGCCCCAGCATGGTCACATCACAGCCCCAGCATGGAGCCACATCACAGCCCCAGAATGGAGTCACATCACAGCCCCAGCATGGAGTGATCACACAGCCCCAGCATGGAGCCACATCACAGTCCCAGCATGGAGTCACATCACAGCCCCAGCATGGAGTGATCACACAGCCCCAGCATGGAGCCACAACACAGCCCCAGCATGGAGCCACCACACAGCCCCAGCATGGAGCCACCACACAGCCCCAGCATGGAGCCACCACACAGCCCCAGCATGGAGCCACCACACAGCCCCAGCATGGAGCCACCACACAGCCCCAGCATGGAGCCACCACGCAGCCCCAGCATGGAGCCACCACACAGCCCCAGCATGGAGCCACCACACAGCTCCAGTTCCTACAACACTGTCCACGCCAAACACCCATCAAACACCCATTGATGCCAGGACTAAAGCAGGAGCTCTGGATCTGTGAGGTAGCAGCAGCATCAGCCCCTTTCCTTGAGGAACGATCTCAATCACAAAACATTAACTTCTCTTCCCACAGATGCAGCCTCTCCTGCTGAGACCTCCCAGCATTCTCTATTTTATCTCAGATATACAACATCTGCACTATTTTTGCTGGGTCAGTTGATGAGAGATAGAGTTTTTGAGGCATAGAGTGTCCAGCATGGAAACAGCTCTGTTCACCCACCTTATCCATGATAACCAATTTACCACCTGGGATAGTTCCATTTACCTGCACTTGGCCCATAGTTGAGGGGACGGGACCCAACAGGTCCCACTTGGCCCATTGTCCTTTAAACCCTTCATCTCCATATACGTATCTGTCCAAATGTGTTCCGAGTTGTAATTGCATCTTCTTCCACAGCTTCCTCTGGCAGCTCGTTCCAGATACGGACTACCCTCCGAGTGATAACGTTTCCCCTGAGATCCCTCTTAAATCTCTCCTCTCTCACCTCAAGCCTATGCCCTCTAGTTTTAGAATCTTTGGGAAAGGGAAGGCTGTGAGCATTCTCGTTGTCCATTCCCCTCATGGTCTTGTACACCTCAATAAGGTCACCCCTCAGCCTCCTACACTCCACATGCCAGCCTATCCAACTCTGTCAGTCACCCACGAGCCCAGCTAACATCCTGGTCAATCTCTTTTGTCCAACAATGTTCTCCTTCCTGTAACTGGGCACCAGAAATAATCAGCAAGTAGGCTTTCCCCGAGTAAAGGATTCTAAAACTAGAAGGTATAACTAGAGGGTACAGCACTCCAAGTGTGGAAATACATTACATTTAATTGAAGAAGCAATAGTTTAATGCTCGTTATAGCCAGCAGGGAGTGTATGATAGTTTGAAAACTCCACAACAAGTAGCTGGACTGGATGTGAGTGACATGGAGCTGGTCACTACCTGGTACAGATTCATACGGGGAAGAGGCAATGCTGAGGCTGCGTAAGTCCACTCACCACGTCCTTACTCTCCAGTTCTGTGGGGCTGGTTTCAGAGGAGCATTTCTCCTTTTCATTCTGTTCTCCGTAAAACAGGGAGGTGAGGCTGCAGAGAGCAAAGAGAGCTGTAAACACAGCAGCACACTCAGACCCCTGAAGGCTCGGTGAATGACAGCGGGACCAACATGCAAGCAAGGCAATGTGGACACAGCAAGAACATAATGCACGAGAGAAGCAGGAAGAGGTAGTTCATCCCCAGAGCCAGCCCACCCCTCAGAGTCAGAGTCATGGTCATATGCACAGAAACAGGCCACTCGGCCCCACCCCGTCATGCTAGGCAAGGTGCCTTCCTGAGATAGACCTACTCTCATGCATATGAGAGCCGTATCTCTCTAAACTTTTCCTATCCCTGTATCCATGTACGCCCAAACCTCTTCCAGACGTTGGTACAGTACCTGCCTCACCTACTTCCTGCAGCAACTCATTCCATACACCCACCACCCTGTGTGAAAAACCCTCACATCCTTTTAAATCTTTTCATTCACACACTTTTTGCCCTTTCATCTCTGGCCTTTGTCCAATCAAACCCTCACCTGTATCCACCTATCAGTGGCCGGGCTTCATCCTGCCCCTCCTCTCTTCCACATTTCTCCCCACCCCCACCCCCATGATGAATCTGAAGAAGAGTCCCGACTTGAAATCACCTGTCCACGTTCCCCACAGATGCTGCCTGACCCGCTGCGTTACTCCAGCACTCTGTGTCCACGTTCCCCACAGATGCTGCCTGACCCGCTGAGTTACTCCAGCACTCTGTGAAACGTCACCTATCCATGTTCCCCACAGATGCTGCCTGACCCGCTGAGTTACTCGAACACTCTGTGAAACGTCACCTATCCATGTTCTCCACAGATGCTGCCTGACCCACTGCGTTACTCCAGCACTCTGTGAAACGTCACCTATCCATGTTCCCCACAGATGCTGCCTGACCCGCTGAGTTACTCCAGCACTCTGTGAAACGTCACCTATCCATGTTCTCCACAGATGCTGCCTGACCTGCTGAGTTACTCTTAAACTGTGACCCCTAGTTCAGGAACATTTTTCCTGCATCTAGCCTGTCCAATCCTTTAAGAATTTTACATGTTTCTATAAGATCTCCTCTCATCCTTCTAAATTCCAATGAATACAAGCCCAGTCGACCCATTCTTTCATCATATGACAGTCCCATCATCCCGGGGATTAACCTGGTGACCCTGCGCTGCACTCCCTCAATAGCAAAAATGTCCTTCCTCAAATTAGGAGACCAAAACTGCACACAATATTCCAGGTGTGGTCTCACTAGGACCCTGTACAACTGCAGAAGGACCTCTTTGCTCCTATACTCAAATCCTCTCGTTATAAAGGCCAACATGCCATTAGCTTTCTTCACTGCCTGCTGTACCTGCATGCTTACTTTCAGTGACTGATGTACAAGCACACCCAGGTCTCGTTGCACCTCCCCTTCTCCTAATCTGACACCATTCAGATAATAATCTGCCTTCCTGTTCTTGCCGCCAAAGTGGATAGCCTCACATTTATCCCCATTATACTGCATGTGCCCACTCATCCAACCTATCCACGTCACCTTACAAGCTCACAGCATCCTCCTCGCAGCTCACACTGCCACCCAGCTTTGTGTCATCCGCAAACTTAGAGATGTCACATTTAAATCCCTAATATAATTAATATAATTTATTATATAAATTATTATTAATTTATTATATATATTAATATAAACCATTAATATATATTGTAAATAACTGGGATCCCAGCATCGAGCCTTGCTGCACCCACTAGTCACTGCCTGCCATTCTGAAAAGGACAGGGGCCGTTGGAGTGGTGTCTGTGAGGAACTGTAGGGTTAGGGTCCACGAGGCCCGACCCTGGACAGGGGGTGTTGGGAGTGGTGACCGTGAGGACTGAGCAAAGGGCAAGCACCTGTCATTGTCCATCAGCAGAGCCAGGCGTCCATAGTCCCAGGCAGCCTTGCGGAGGCAGGAGAAGACAAACAGCAGCACCTGCGATGCAGGAAGACACCGTTAACACCCACAAACATGTCACTGTGCACTCTGGTTTGTCACTGGTACTCATCTGTATCAAGGTGCAGGGAAAAACGTTGTCTACGTGCTATACAATCAAATCAAATCTTACTGTACGTGATTACAATCAAACCATACACAATACGACAACAAGACAAAGACCAGAGAGCAGTTACATCATCGCACAGTTACAGGGGAAGTGTAAATAGTGGGAGGTGGAGACCTTTGTCACTTTGTGGCCCCTTATTCAAGATGACTGAGATCATAAGGTCATCAGGAATAGGAGTAGAATTAGGCCATTCAGCCCATCATGTACTCTGCCATCCAATCATGGCTGATCTATCTCTGCACGCCAGTGTTCCCGATGACGGACATGCAGAGGAGCCACTCCGAGCGCCAGTTCTTCTCTACAGGTGCAAACATTTTGTTTAGTTTAGTTTGGAGATACAGCGTGGAAACAGGCCCTTCGGCCCACCGAGTCCGTGCCGACCGGCGATCCCGCACATTAACACTCTTCTACACCCACTAGGGACAATTTTTACATTTATCAAGCCAATTAACCTACAAACCTGCACGCCTTTGGAGTGTGGGAGGAAACCGAAGATCTCGGAGAAAACCCACGCCGGTCACGGGGAGAACGTGCAAACTCCGCACCAAGAGACAGCGCCCGTAGTCGGGATGGTACCGGGTTCCCGGCGCTGCGTTCCCTGTAAGGCAGTAACGCTTCCGCTGCTCCACCGGGACCACTCTATTCTAATTGTAGATTATTGAAATAAAAACAGAAAGAGCTGAAACACTGGGCAGGTCAGACGCACCCTGCAGATTGCAAACCAGAATTAATATTCCAGCTGAACCGTCCCTGGAATACAACGAGTTTCTTACTCCACCGTTGCTGCCTGACCTGTTGACTAGACTTCAGATTGCCAATGGCTTTGTAGGGCAGAGGAAGTGAGGAAGGGTGCGTACCAGCCAGAGGATGAAGTTGATGGCGAGGACAGTGGGGACGCCTCCAAAGGACAGGCCCTGTAGCACGGTGCTGCGTGACCTGGCGCTGTAACAGTGCTCCACCGTCTCGTTGGCCAGCGTGTTCAGGAAGCCCAGGATGCCCAGGATGTGTCCCGATTTGTCACTGGCAGCTTGGGGACTGTGTTGAAGTGTAGAGTCGTCCATCGAAAGTCTGCTGTGTACCTGCAGGAAGAACAAAGCATGAGCAGGAATGCAGGTGAAGGTTTCCAGCAGACCGGTGGGGGGGGGGGGCAGTGAGACAAGGGACATACGGGAGAGGTACCGGGCCATATTGCCCTACTGCCCAATGTGATGCCTTCCACACTAGCCCTCACGTCCTACAGCACCGGTTCAGGCCCTTCAGCCCACAATACCGTTGCAACCACGTTGGCATATTGGGCTAATCCCATTTCATAAGTATCATAAGTGATAGGAGCAGAATTAGGCCATTCAACCCATCAAGTTCACTCCACCATTCAATCATTGCTGATCTCTCTCTCCCTCCTAACCCCATTTTCCTGCCGTGTCCCCATAACCTCTGACACCTGTACTAATCAAGAATCTATCTATCTGCCTTAAAAATATCCACTGACTTGGCCTCCACAGCCTTCTGTGGCAACGAACTCCACAGGTTCACCACCCTCTGACTAAAGAAATTCCTCCTCATCTCCTCCCTAAAGGAACGTCCTTTAATTCTGAGGCTGTGCCCTCTGGTCCTGGACTGTCCCACTAGTGGAAACATCCTCTCCACATCCACTCTATCCAAGTCATTCACTATTCTGTAAGTTTCAAAGAGGTCCCTCCTCATTCTTCTAAACTCCAGCACGTACAAGCCCAGTACCGACAAACGCTCATCATATGTTAACCCACTCATCCTGGAATCATTCCTGTAAACCTCCTCTGGACCCTCTTCAGAACCAGCACATCCTTCCTCGGATATGGGGCCCAAAACTGCTCATATTTGATTGCATTTTGCCTATTCCCTCTCAACCCTTCCTATGTATATCCATCCAAATGTCTGTTACTTCTCTAACTTCCTCTGGTAGTTCAGTCCAGTTCAGGTCATCCCTCCTACATCTCCCTCCTCTGCCCAGGGAGACAGACTGGGAGTGTTCACTATCCATGCCCCTCATAAAAGATCACCCGTCAGCCTCACACACTCCAAGTCCCAGCCTATCCAACCTCTCCCTGGAACTCAAGCCCAGGTGACATCTGGTGAATTTCTTCTGCACCCTTTTCCAAATTAGTGACGTCATTCCTGCTGTTGGGTGAGCAGAGGTGCACGCAGAACTGCAAGTGTGGTCTCACCAAGGTCCTGTACAGCCGCTTCTTGATGTCCCAACTTTTGTTCAGTACCCTTCCCAATGAAGGCAAGTGTCCACAAACCTTCTTCACCACATTGTCCACCTGACTCACCATCTTCAGGGAACCGTGCACCTGTTTCCCAGCAAGGCTCTACAAGACTCTACAAGGCCCTACCGTTTACTGTGTATGTCCCACAAGCACGGCTGTCTTAACAGCATTGCACTGGGGCACTCCAGCTTCTTTATGCTGAATCAAATATGTCGTCATGCACTAGCGATGTTCTTCTCCATTTTCATGTTCTACAATAACATTCTGCAATACATAGATTAGCGTGGGGCCCCTATGCTCGTGGGCCCAGGCAACTACCCAGCGTGCCCATGCGCTAAGACGCCCTGCCCACGAGGCTCTACAGGGCCCTTAGTTTACGGTGTAAGTCCCAGCAAGGCTCTACAGAGCCCTACCGTATACCGTTGCAGTCTGAAGAAGGGTCTCGACCCGAAACGTCGCCTATCTCCTTCGCTCCTTAGATGCTGCTGCACCCGCTGAGTTTCTCCAGCTTTTTGTGTACCCTACCGTTTATTGTCCTGCCCTGCTTTGACATACAAAAGTAATCACCTGACACTTGTCAATTAAATTCCATTTGCCGTTCCTTGGCCACATTCCCAAGCGATCCAGATCCTGTTGTGAAGAGATCTGTTTCCTGGCTACTGTACCTTCAATTAGTGTCATCTGTAAATTTACTAACAATGTTAACCTCATTGTTCTTAGTGTAGTGTTTGCTGTTGGGGTGGGTTTAGAATAAGATGACAGAATGATGGGTGACATAATGAGCTAGATGGGAAACTGGGAGTTAGTTAATGGGTAACAGCAAACGTGGAAGATGAACAAGGAGAAATGTCATTACGTCAGGAGTGGTGAAGCTGTGACCCACCGACCACAACAGGAGGCAGTAGAGGCCTTATCATTGGATATATTCTGCGAGTTAGAAATGGCTAAAGAAGCAAAGGATATTGGGAGAATGCAGGAACAGGGTTTGCAACGTCAATGACAATAGATAATTGTCTATTACCATTGACATTATCAATGATCAACCAATATCACATTGAATGGAGAAGCAACACGAGAGGCTAACGGACCTACTCCCGCAATTAAGAGTCATACACCACGGAAATAGGCCCTTCAGCCCAGTGGCTCCATGCTGACCAACATTCCCATCCAGGCTAGTGCCATTTGCCTGTATTTGGCCAATATCCCTCTAATGGCAGAATGTTGCTCCTCCTGGAGGCCTGTGACTAGTGGTGAGCCTCAGGGTTCCGTGCTGGGCCCGTTACTGTTTGTCATCTACATTAATGATTTGGAAGAGAACATACAGGACAAGATTAGCAAGTTTGCTGATGATATAAATGTGAGTGGTTTTGCAGATAGTGAAGCTGGTTGAGAAGAAAGGGGTGGCGTTTCAAGTCGAGACCCTTCTTTAGACTTCCCGTTCTTTCTCTCCAGAGGTGTCCCGCTGAGTTACTCCAGCATTTTGTGTCTACCTTCGATTTAAACCGGCATCTGCAGTTCCTTCCACCACACTGGTTGCGACACGGTCTGGTTTTGATATTTCCAACTTACAGGAACGCAAGAGTGTGCAGAAGGTGGCGGACTGGTCCATTACCGCCACAGCCCTCCTCATCATCAAAAGCATCCACCTGAGGCAGCTTTTCATTGTACCTCAGTACACATGACTATAAACTAAACTAATAGACAATAGGTGCAGGAGGGGGCCATTTGGCCCTTCGAACCAGCACCGCTATTCAATGTGATCATGGCTGATCATCCCCAATCAGTACCCCGTTCCTGCCTTCTCCCCATATCCCCTGACTCCGCTATCTTTAAGAGCCCTATCTAGCTCTCTCTTGAAAGCATCCAGAGAACCTGCCTCCACCGTCCTCTGAGGCAAAGAATTCCACAGACTCACCACTCTCTGTGAGAAAAAGTGTTTCCTCGTCTCCGTTCTAAATGACTTATTCCTTATTCTTAAACTGTGGCCCCTGGTTCTGGACTCCCCCAACATCGGGAACATGTTAACTGCCTCTAGCGTGTCCAAGCCCTTAACAATCTTATGTGTTTCAATGAGATCACCTCTCATCCTTCTAAACTCCAGCGTGTACCAGCCCAGCTGCTCCATTCTCTCAGCATATGACAGTCCTGCCATCCCGGGAATTAACCTCGTAAACCTATGCTGCACTCCCTCAATAACCAGAATGTCCTTCCCATAATTAGGGGACCAAAACTGCACACAATACTCCAAGTGTGGTCTCACTGGGGCTCTGTACAACTGCAGAAGGACCTCTTTGCTCCTATATTTGGTTCCTCTTGTTATAAAAGCCAACATGCCATTCGCTTTCTTCACTGCCTCCTATACCTGCATGCTTACTTTCATAGACGGATGTACAAGGACCCCCAGACCCCATTGTACTTCCCCTTTTCCCAACTTGACGCCACTTAGATAGTAATCTAAATAGTAATATATAGTAATCTGTCATCGAGGATCCATACCATCCAGGCCATTGCTACAATTGGATAGGAGGTGGAGAAGCCTGCGGACCAACATCACCATGTCCAGGAACAGCCACTTCCCTGCAGCTATTGGGTTTTGTATCGACCCACACAATCCTAAACCATGCTGACTATTCCTAACCAGCCCCATCAATACATCCTATGTCAGAATACTCTCTAGCAGGGCTGCCAATATTGGGTGAGAGTTGGGTGAGAAATTGCGAGACCAAGTCAGAGGGAGCATAGCGACCGGGGGGGGGGGGGGGGGGGGGGGGGGGGGGGGGGGGGGGGGGGGGGGGGGGGGAGGAGGGTGTGTCCCTCCCATTGGTACGGAACTTTTGCATTTTTCAGGTTGAAATTGTGTAATATGGCGCATACTGTAGCGAGTCTTTAACTTACACTTGAATGCAATATTAAAATTTGTACACTTGATTGCAATATTAAAACTTAAAATTGGATTAGCTATGAATAAGGTTAGAGTAAATTACATTCCTAATTACATTCCACAGTAGAGCCCAGGCTCTGATCCATACGTGCAGCACATGAATGATCTTAGTGTATTCATGTATGGAAATCAGATTATAATCAAACACTTGGCCCATGTTGGCCAACCTGGGTCTCACTGCACACCTGGTACTACTCCTGGCCCTGACTCCAGTTGCATACCTTCTCTCATTCCTGTCCCTGAGTCCAGCCCTACACCTAGCCCCCTATTCTACCCTGATCATAGCTGCTTACCTGCTTAGGTTCCCAGTGCTGAACACACCCCTGGTCCTAGCTTTGACTGCACGCCTAGTACTATTCCAGACCTTGACTCTGGATGCACACTGGGCCTTGCTCCTAGCCCCTTTGCACTGACAATATATCTGGCCCACACATAAAGCCCCATATCTGACCCCCTGGACTTAACCTATTACGTTCAAGTCCACAGGTGCTTAGCTAATGCAGTAATCCTTTATGGGGCACTTCACAGACCAGATTATGGATAACAACATTTGCTACATTCATTGTCTTCCTTGTTATCTAACATGCTAGTCACTTTGTCAAAGAAGTCATCAATTGGTTGAACACAATTCCCATCCATAAAATTATACTCACTCAGCTGTATAAGTATTCCGATACCATTTCTTTCATTTTCGTAACAAACTGTCCTGAAGTCATCAGGCTAATTACAAATCAATAACATTAGCCAACTCCGAAACATGAAGCGCTGAGCATTGGGATCTAAACATCATGGACAACTGGCCTCAGTTCCCTGCTCACATCTGGCAGTATTCTCCATCTGAACCAGGGGCCGCGGAGCGTTTTTGAAAGTGGGGAGGCTGAGCGATCACTGATCACTGGCCTTGGGGGCACCCGGTGAGGGAGTGGAGCAACCGAGTGGGGAGAGGGTGTGGAAGAAGGGTGTCCCCCCTCCCAGGGTAGGAGGAACTTTTTGAAATTAGATGTATTAAAATCATGTTTTCGTGCATTGTAGAGGTTTGATTTCAATGTTTTTTGTATGAAGTATTTTTAAGAAGTAACTTTTTAAGGGGTAACTTTATCCACACAAAGGGTGGTGGGTGTGTGGGACAAGCTGCCAGGGGAGGTAGTTGAGGCAGGGACCATCCCAACATTTAAGAAACAGTTAGACTGATACATGGATAGGACAGGTTTGGAGGTATGGACCAAAAGCAGGTAGCGTAGCTGGGACATGTTGG
Source organism: Okamejei kenojei (assembly GCA_035221665.1). NCBI lineage: Eukaryota > Metazoa > Chordata > Chondrichthyes > Rajiformes > Rajidae > Okamejei > Okamejei kenojei. Next base: position 2,831,955 of record CM069139.1, read on the forward strand.
CGGGTGTGGGCAAGTTGCGCTGAAGGGCCTGTTTTCACACTGTATCACTCTATGACCACATTATACCTCCACCATGCATGAATGCTTCAAAATCAAGTGATCGAGTTTTATTGCCAAATACTGAAGCATAGAGACGTAGAAAATAGGTGCAGGAATAGGCCATCGGCCCTTCGAGCCAGCACTGCCATTCAATATGATCATGGCTATTCATCTAGAATCAGTACCTCTTTCCTGTTTATTCCCCATATCCCTTGATTTTGTGAGCTAAATGTAACTCTCTCTCGAAAACATCCAGTGAATTGGCCTGCACTGCCTTCTGTGGCAGAGAATTCCACAGATTCACAACTCTCTGTGTGAAGAAAGTTTGTCCTCATCTCAGTCATAACTTGACCCCTGGTTCTGAACTCCCCCAACATCGGGAACATTTTTCCTGCAGTTACAGTAAGTGAAAATCTAGCAGGCACGCAGGATGCTTTCTCCAACCACCCCCATTTGTCCGCTGTATTCCACCGTTTCTACCCAGTGCCTGGTACTTACTTGCAGCAGCCACTGGTTGTCCTCCAGGATGCACCGAGCCGCAGCCTGATCCATGCCGGTCACCTGGGCAAATTTGGCACAGAGACTCTCACGGCAGCGGCGCAACACTTCCGACGCCTTGCACTGAGGCTGCTCCATGGCCGGACCTGCCGTGAGCGACTCGCCAGCCCGGCAAACCCTCGCCAGCCCCGCTCCCCGTCTGCATCTGTCCCCGTCGCTGCTTCTGCTTCCAACTCCCATGGCCCATGCAGTTGATATGAGTTTCGAAATTTTCGTTGATCACAGAATTTCTCAAGACAGAGCGTGAGAAATTAGTGATCAGCGTGAGAATTTGGCGAAATGCGTGATTCTCACGCTCAGTGCATGGGAGTTGGCAGCCCTGCCTCTCTATCCCCCTCTCAATCTCTCCCCTTTCCCTCTCTCTCCCACCTCACTCTCCCCCCTCTCTCTTGTCCCCCTCTCTCCCTTCCCCTCTCCCCTCTCTTTCCCCTAACTTCTCTCCCCACTCTCTCCCCCTCACTTCCTCCCTCTCTCCCTCCCTCCCTCTCTTTCTCCTCTCTCCCCTTTCTTCCTCTCTCTCCCCCTCTTTCTTCTCTCCCTCTCTCCTCTCGCTCCCCCTATCCCTCTCTCTCCCCCTCGCTTCCCCCTATCCCTCTCTCTCTCCCACTCTCTATCTCTTTCTCCCTCCCTATCTATCACCCCCTCTCTCTCCCTCTCCCTCTCCACACTCTCTCCTCTCTCTCCCACCTCTCTCTCTTCCCCCTCCCTCTCTGCTCTTCTCTCATCCTCTCTCCCCCTCTCTCTCCCCCATTTCTCCACCTCACTCTACCCCTTGCTCTCTCTCCCTGTCTCTTTCTCCTCTGTCTCTATCTCCTATTTCTTTGCCCCCCATCTCCCTCTCTTTCCCCCATTTTTCCCTTTCCCCCTTCCCCCTGTCTCTCTTCCCCCACCCCCACTCCCATTCTCTCCTCCCACTCCACCCCCTCTCTTTCTTCCCTCTCACCCCTCTCTCTCTTTCCCCCCCTCTCCCACCTCACTCTCTCCCCTCTCTCCCCCCCCTCCCCTCTCCCCAGTCACTCTCCCCCCTGTCTCTCCTCTCAGCCCCTCTCTCTCCCCTCACTGCCTCCCTGTCTCCTTCCCCTCTCCCACCGCCTCCCTTTGAGAGTCTCTGTCCCATCGGCACGCTTCCAACGCCTCCGACGGCCCGGGACTCTTGCACTGCTCCATGGCCGGAGCTGCAGCGAGCGACTCGCAGGCCCCGCAAACACTCGGCAGCCCCGGCTTTCTGTCCGCATCTGTTACACCTGCTTCCAGCCCTCCCTCAGCCCCGCTCTCCAACACCCGCGGACCATGCAGTTTATCTGAGTTTTGACATTTTCGTTGATCACAGAATTTCTCACCACAGAGCGTGAGAAATTTCTGATCAGCGTGAGGGCGTGAGAGTTTCTTCAAATGCCTGATTCGCATGCTCAAAGCGTGAGAGTTGGCAGCCCTGCTCTTTAGTCACGTAACTACCACAGATGGTAGGCTCATGGCCTGTAGTTCCCAGCCTATTCCTGCAGCCCTTCTTGAATAGAGGTACATCAGTCACCCTCCAGTCATCCATGTCTAATGAGGATTGATATATTTCAGCCAGGGCTCCTGCAACAATGCTGGAGCTTCCCTGGATATATGGCAGACTTCACCACCTTCATGCATCTGAGGATGATCACTGGCTACTTCTTGCACTATTGTGGACTTTATTCTAACTATGTTTGGCACTAATGTCTTTATCTAGTCTGAAGAAGGGTCTCGACCTGAAACGTCACCCATTCCTTCTCTCCAGAGATGCTGCCTGTCCCGCTGAGTTACTCCAGCACATTGTGTCTATCTTTGGTTTAAACCAGCGTCTGCAGCTCTTTCCTACACGTCTTTACTTTGCAGTCTGTTTTCTTTGTTACTGTCTTGCATTACTTTTACTGTGTAATTTCTGTATCATTTATGTTTTTGTGGATATGACGTTGCTGCAAGATTTGCAGCGTATCTGTACTTCCCCGTACACCCACATGACCATGAGGCTGGGCTGACTGGACCGTATCTGTAGCAGTGTCTGAAACTGCCCGCACAGGTCTGTGCCTCAATGCATGGGGGTCAGCTGGCCGGGGACTGAGTGTGCTGTCTGTGCTTCAATGCGCAGTGGTCATGTCGTGGGGAACTGACCACACAGGCCTGTGCCTCAGTGCATGGGGGTCATCTGGCCGGGGACTGTGCTTCAATGCGCAGTGGTCATGTCGTGGGGAACTGACCACACAGGCCTGTGCCTCAGTGCATGGGGGTGCTTTGGCCAGGGACATTCACACAGGATCGCATTTCTTCCAGCACACTGGCAGAACTTTACAGGGATGATATCTGTCATTTCTCCGGTGCTTCGAGATCTCTGCGGTAGGTAGTCCAAATTTCAGAAATAGACAGGAAGACAAAGGCCAGAACATGGAACAGTCCAACACAGGATCAGGCCCTTCGGCCCACAATGCACGTTCCGGACATGATGAAAGGATCGATGCTGCCCACAAGATGATGAGCTTTGTGCCAGGTCTCAGGCCATTGTCATACAGCACAGAAAGAGGCCCTTTGGCCCCACCATGTTGATGCTGACCCTTTATATTCATCCCATTTCCCAGCACGGTCCAGGTTTGCAGAATGGCAGCGCTGAAGGCATTGATGAATTTCATCATCGATGTCTGCCAACGTTGTAAGTGGTCCCAAGATCTGCAGTTCTTGGTTTCCAGTTGTTCAATGGCCCTTGGGGCACATGGGGCCAGGAGATGGACGGATCCATGATCAGTGTGTGTATCATCTCCTGGATGGGCAAAGCAGAAGAGGAGCCGTGTTTGCTGTCTAATGTTGTCTCTGCAATGTTAGTGCAGCTGTAGAGAGCATTAAGCAAATGCACTGGTGGCACTGAGCCAATGTGGCTGTGGGCTCTTTCATCTCTCTGTGTCCAGCCCTGGTCAGGAACGGTGATTGAAGCAACAATGAAGTGCCTCAGGGAGCTGCACACAACCACACCCACACCCAACGCCAATCACTCTCTGCACATTCAAGATTCATTTGCCTCAAGTCATTCACTCTCTTGTGCCAACAATGATTTGTGTGGGAATATTCACACGCAGACTGAAGGCTCAAACACTCAAACAGGGACCAAGGAATAAAGTCTCTTTCATGTCTCCACTCTTAACCCTCCTCAAGCCACCGGCAGATCGAGGAGAAAGACTAACAAGTCATAGTGTTAGGAGAGGAGGGGCCGGCAGGAGATGCAGTGGCAGCAGTGAGGGTGAAGGATGGTGAGCTGTCCCTGGGGCCAGGGTCCAGGATGTCTCGGAGCAGGTGTATGACATTCTCAAGGGGGAAGGGGAGCCGGGCGTCATTGTGTACAGGGACACCATTGACAAGGGGATGAGGGCCATGGAGTAAATACAGGGAGTTGGGCAAAAGCTGACAAAGCAGGTCCTGCAGGGGAGTGATCTCCAAGAGCCATGTCCTAGTGAGGGTAAGAACAGGAAGACAGGAAAGGTGAATGTATGGCTGAGGAGTTGGAGCAGGGGACAGGGATTCAGATTTTTAACCATTGGGATCCCTTCTGGGGCAGAGGTGACCTGTACAAGAGGAATGAGTTACATCTGAACTGGAGGGAAGCAAGATCCTGGCAACTTGGGTGGGTTACTACTGGATTGGCACGAAGGGCAGGTCCAATGTGTAGGAAGGAACTGCAGATACTGGTTTACATCGAAGATAAGACTCAAAATGCTGGAGTAACTCAGTGGGACAGGCAGCATCTCTGGAGCGAAGGAATGGGTAAAGGATTGGGATAGAGCTTTAGGGGCTAGTGGAATCAAGGGATATGGGGAGAAGGCAGGCACGGGTTATTGATTGGGGACGATCAGCCATGATTGCAATGAATGGCGGTGCAGGTTCGAAGGGCCGAATGGCCTCCTCCTGCACCTATTTTCTATGTTTCTATCAATGTATTCCAGAGAAGCTGCCTGACCCGCTGAGTTACTCCAGCACTGTGTGAAACGTCACCTATCCATGTTCTCCACAGATGCTGCCTGACCCGCTGAGTTACTCCAGCACTCTGTATCTTTCTTTGCAAGACCAGTAACATTATCATAGTTAAGTATCAGAGTAAAGACATTTCCCCTCATCTCAATTCTGTTACTACTCCCGTCCTGACAGTGAGCCTCCAGTCAAAGCTCCAACATCGGGGAAAACTGTTTTTAGCATAAACAGTCCCTTTCGGAATCTTGTAGAATCTGACAGCTTTAACAGAAAAGTACAAGACAGCAACTGACCTTTCTGCTCATAACGTCCATACTGGCCATAATGCCACGATAAATTAGTCTCATCTGCTTACACACGATCCATGCTCTTCCATTCCCAGCACATCCATGTGCCTCTCTAAATGCCTCTACCACTGGGCCACCTCCATCACTGGGCCACCTCCACCACTGGGCCACCTCCACCACTGGGCCACCTCCACCACTGGGCCACCTCCACCACTGGGCCACCATCACTGGGCCACCTCCACCACTGGGCCACCATCACTGGGCCACCTGGGCCACCTACATCACTGGGCCACCTCCACCACTGGGCCACCTCCATCACTGGGCCACCATCACTGGGCCATCTCCATCACTGGGCCACCTGGGCCACCTCCATCACTGGGCTACCATCACTGGGCCACCATCACTGGGCCACCTCCATCACTGGGCCACCTCCATCACTGGGCCACCTCCACCACCGGGCCACCTCCACCACTGGGCCACCTCCACCACTGGGCCACCTCCACCACTGGGCCACCTCCACCACTGGGCCACCTCCACCACTGGGCCACTACCACTGGGCCACCTCCACCACTGGGCCACCATCACTGGGCCACCTCCACCACTGGGCCACCTCCATCACTGGGCCACCATCACTGGGCCACCTCCATCACTGGGCCACCTCCACCACTGGGCCACCTCCACCACTGGGCCACCATCACTGGGCCACCTCCACCACTGGGCCACCTCCACCACTGGGCCACCTCCATCACTGGGCCACCATCACTGGGCCACCTCCATCACTGGGCCACCTCCACCACTGGGCCACCTCCACCACTGGGCCACCTCCACCACTGGGCCACCATCACTGGGCCACCTCCACCACTGGGGCCACCTCCACCACTGGGCCACCTTCACTGGGCCACCTCCACCACTGGGCCACCTCCTTCACTGGGCCACCTCCACCACTGGGCCACCTCCTTCACTGGGCCACCTCCACCACTGGGCCACCATCACTGGGCCACCTCCACCACTGGGCCACCTCCACCACTGGGCCACCTCCACCACTGGGCCACCTCCACCACCGGGCCACCTCCACCACTGGGCCACCTCCACCACTGGGCCACCTCCACCACTGGGCCACCTCCATCACTGGGCCACCTCCACCAATGGGCCATCTCTACCACTGTAGTGATGCTGCTAACACAACACTGACACGTGGTCCAGCCAAGCCATGGCAAAGCTAGTGCTGCACAGGAACCTTCCTCCTTTCCTCAGCTACATCTATCAGCCTGTTTGTCTGCGTCCTTCTCTTCCACATGGCTACAACAAGTAATAGACATTTGGACAGGAAATATCGCTTACACGAGATAGTGGCTCGATTGTAGCTGTCAGAGAATGTTTGGAGGGATATGGGCAAAATGTGGGCAAATGGAATTGCTTAGATGGGGCATCTTGATCAGTTGGGCTGAAGGGCCTGTTTCCATGCTATAAGACTGTGACCCTATATACACTCTGTCAAAATATTTCATGATTTTAATACCTGTGTGTTCATAATCATTTCTCAAGAGGAAATACACATATTAGAACACAGTTCTGCTCGCACAGCAGAGGATAAGGTCCTTTGGCCCACAATGTTTGTGCTAAACATGATGCTAACCTAAAATAATCACATCTGCCCGTATATAATCCATATCCCTCCATTCCCTGCATATCCATGAGCCTATTTAAAAGCCTCTAAAACACCACTATGGCATCACTCTCCACCACCACCCCTGGCATCGGGTTCCAGGCCCCCACCACCCTCTGTGTAAAACACTTGCCCTACAACTTTTCCCCTTTCACCCTGAAGCTTTGCCCTCTATTATTTGACTTTTCCATACTGGATTCTGACTGTTTACCTTATCCATGCCTCTCATAATGTTGTACACTTCTAGCAAGTTTTCCCTCATTCTCCGATGAAAACAATCCAGGTTTGTCCAGCTTATATTTGATAGCCTCTAATCCAGGCATCGTTCTGGCAAACTCTTCTGCACCCCCTGCAAAGCCTCAATACCATTCCTGTAATGGGGTGACAAGAACTGCAGCCAATACTCCAAATACAGCCTGAGGAAAGTCCCATACGAGTTCCTGACTCTTACACTCAATGCCACACCCAATGAAGGCATACACGCCTTGATTGCTACGCTATCAACGTGGGCTGTCACTTTCAGCGCTCCTGACCGGGAGATTGCTATACATCAGTCACGTCATTAAATGCACACTTACCCCGTACATTCGATTGTACACATTAAACTCCCACTGGCAATTCTTCCGCCATTTGTGCATCTGGTCTTTATCATGCAGTAACTGCCTTGCTCCGTCTGTAAACCTACTAACCAACCCATCCACATTTGTGTCCAAGTCATTTACATTGATCACAAACAGCACAGGTCCCAGCACAGATTCCCCGTGGATCTCCATTTGAAAAAAAAAACTTTTCAATAGACACGCTGGTGGTGAAACCAATAATAAACAAAGGCAAAAGAAGGCAGTGGTCGTCTAATTGACACACCTTAATCTTTTAAGAACAGGTGGAAACAGTAATGTCTGGTACAACACTGATATTAATAATCATTGCCAACTGGCAGTTCCTGACATTTCTGTCCTGTAATTCTTTGAATAAAATGATCATGTGTCCAATTTATGTAGATAAATGGACTTGGTATAAAAGTAACAAATGTTCCTTGTGCGCGTAGGATCAGTGTGGGGATCGCTAGTCGGCCGGACCCGGTGGGCCGCAGGGCCTGCTTCCGCGCTGTAGCTCTATAAAAAAAATAAAAAATAAAAACTCCACTGGTCAGACATCCAGCCTGACTGTGACGCCCTTCCACTACAACCCTGCCTTCTGACACGAAGATGGAGCCTACCCTCATCCGATACAATCGCTCTACTCTCTTACACCTGTGAATCTAGCACTACAATGCTGAGAACTATATTCTGCACTCTGTACCTTCCCATTTGCTCTACCAATTGTACTGGAGTTTGACGTGATTGTATTTATGTACAGCAATGTCGGATGTGATGGGCAGCTTGCAAAACAATGTGTTTCACTGTACCTCAGTAATCAACCTAAACCTATCAGTAAGCCAGTTCAGAATCCATACAAGTCACTGTGGATCCAATGCATCTTAAACTTGATCATGGGGCACTGTATCAAAAGCATGACTGAAATCCATAACATCCACCACGCTACGGTCACAGATCACATTCACGGACTCCTCAAAAAACGATTAAACTAGTGAAAAATGACCCGTCGCGTACAGTGCCATGCCGACTGTCCCAAATTAACCCATTCTCTTCCAAATGGAGAGTCAATCCTATTCTGAAGAATCCTCTCAGGCTTCCTGACCATTGACATCACGCACTCTGGCCGTTCATGCCCTGGACATCACGCACTCTGGCCGTTCATGCCCTGGACATCACGCACTCTGGCCGTTCATGCCCTGGACATCACGCACTCTGGCCGTTCATGGCATAGATTATCTCTACTTCCCTTCTAAAACAAAGGCAAAACTTCTTGCTTCATTCTGAATATCTTTTCCTTCTAAACATTCCTCGCATTTCCCACGTGAAAGATATTTGCCGTCCACCCCATTATTGGAGCTTGCACTCACTTGTCGAAGCCTCAGCAATGCCCAGTGCCGATTCATAACAACTCAAAGACGCTCCGCCTTACAACTGGGACAGCTCGATGTTGGGCGAGAGGGGAAGATTGAACAGGAACGTGAGGGACAGCTTGTGGTGTATGGAACCAGCTGCCAGAGGAGGTCGTGGGGGCAGGTACTCTAACAGCTTTTAAAATTCATTTGGACAGGTACATGGATAGGAAAAGTTTAGAGAGATATGGGTGAAACAAGGGCAAATGGGACTAGTTTAGATGAGGTATCTGGGTTGGATTGGACCAGTTGGGTGGAAGGGTCTGTTTCCGTGATGCATGACTCTGGGAGCTGCAGATACTGAGCAGGTGTGGCTGAAACACAGGCAGCAAAGAGCCCTGGGGCCATGGCTGGGACCAGTAGAACACAGAGCTGACCACGTGATGGGGAATGTACGGTTTATATAACTCCTTTTAGTCAGTTTAGAAATACAGCAGGGACATGACCATCGATCACTCCTTTACACTAGTTCTCGTATCCACTTTCTCATCCACTCCCTACACACTCGGGGCATTTACTGAGGCCAATTAACCTGCGGGAGCACCCGGAGGATACCCATGTCACTGGCGCTGTGAGACAGTGGCTCCACTGGAGGACACCCATGTCACTGGCGCTGTGAGGCAGTGGCTCCACTGGAGGACACTGGCACTGAGACAGTGGCTCTACTGGAGGACACCCATGTCTCTGGCGCTGTGAGACAGTGGCTCCACTGGAGGACACTGGCACTGAGACAGTGGCTCCACTGGAGGACACCCATGTCTCTGGCGCTGTGAGACAGTGGCTCCACTGGAGGACACTGGCACTGAGACAGTGGCTCCACTGGAGGACACCCATGTCTCTGGCGCTGTGAGACAGTGGCTCACTGGAGGACACTGGCACTGAGACAGTGGCTCCACTGGAGGACACCCATGTCACTGGCGCTGTGAGGCAGTGGCTCCACTGGAGGACACCCATGTCTCTGGCGCTGTGAGACAGTGGCTCCACTGGAGGACCCTGGCACTGAGACTGTGGCTCCACTGGAGGACACCCATGTCACTGGCGCTGTGAGGCAGTGGCTCCACTGGAGGACACCCATGTCTCTGGCGCTGTGAGGCAGTGGCTCCACTGGAGGACACTGGCACTGAGGCAGTGGCTCCACTGGAGGACACCCATGTCTCTGGCGCTGTGAGGCAGTGGCTGCCATTCACTGGTGTAACAGCAGAGTGCGCGGTCACTGGAAGGGATCGAGTGGCCGCATCGCCAGCTGCTGCTGCTGCAGGGGCTCTGCAGCCTCCTCCCTCCCAGCAGACGGCTCGGTCACAACAGGGAGCAGGGACAACTGAAGCCCAAATGACCACACTTCTTGCCTCTAACCCATGCTTAAACTCATAGACAGGCTATTCAGCGGGGAGCCCAGCCCAGTTTGTACATCAGCAACTCACCAGGTGGAGCGAGCAGACGTGCAGACAGCCGCGGTCAGTAGCAGAGCTCCGCGCAGTCGTTGCCGACTGCTGCTGAGCCTGTGAGCCTGAGTCATCAGTGCCGCAGGTATAATAATGCTGGTAATGCAGCCTGCCGCACACACAAGCCTCCAGGCCAACGTGAGTCAGCACACACAGGGCTCAATACTAACCAATTAGCTGAAATGGTTTGTATGACAGAGCAGCCAACAAGCTGGAACTGTGAAATCATCACTGCAGGCTTCATCAGGCCGTTGGCACAAGAGCCATGGCAGATGCAATATTGAACGTAGTGGCTTTGAAAACAAATACAAGCCGAGCATTCTGCACACCCGCAATGCCGGAACCCGTCCAAAACCTGCACTCAGCCACCCACAACAGTGTCCCAAATTCACACTGAATGATCCAGCATGGACACAGGCCCTTCCACCCAACTCACACGTGCTGACCAACATGCCCCATCTACACTAGTCACACCTGCCCACAGTTGGTCTATGTTCCTCCAAACCGTTCCTATCCATGTACCTGTCCAAATGTCTTTTAAATTTGTTATAGGGAAATGATTGAATGTGGGAATAGACTTGATGGGCCAAATGGCCTAATTCTGTTCCCAGAACTTATGAACTATAGTACCTGCCTCAAGCTCCATCAGCTCATTCCATACATCCACCATTGTATGAAAAATGTGCCCCTCAGGTTCTTATTCAATCTTTTCCCCATCACATTAAACCTATGGTTCTTGATTCTGCTACTCTGGGTAAAAGGCTTCTACCTTACCCCCTCAGGATCTTTTACAGCTCTCAGATCACCCCGTCATCCTCCTGCACTCCAAGGGATAGTGAGCCAGCCTGCTCAACCTCCCCCATAGTTCAGGCCCTCCAATCCTGGCAACACCCATCTTCTCCGCACTATTTCCAGCTTAATAACATTACTCCTACAGCAGGGGGGCTGAAACAACACAATGCTCCCAACACTGTGGTCTCAACAATGTTTAGTACAACTGTAACATAATATCCCAACTTCTATACTCTATCCCCTGACTGATGCCTTCTTCACCTCCCTATCTACCAATGACACCACTTTTAGCCAACTGTGTACCTGCACTCCTAGATCCCTCGCCTCAACAACATTCCCTAGGGCCCTACCATTCAGTCAAGATCCTGCCCTGGTCTGACTTCCCAAAATACAACACCATACACACATCTGCATTGAATTCCATTAACCATTCCTCAGCTTACATGCTCAACAGATGAAGGTTTTGCTGTAATTTGTGATAACCATTTTCGCTATCTAATGTACCACACTTTAGTGTAATCAGAAAATTTACAATCATGCCTTGTACATTATTAACCCTGGATAGCAGGACAAGCCCTCTTGTTCATAGAAGGGTGATGTAGTCCCAACCTGAAACGTCACCTATCCATGTTCTCCACAGATGCAGCCTGACCCGCTGAGTTACTCCAGCACTCTGTGAAACGTCACCTATCCATGTTCTCCACAGATGCTGCCTGACCCGCTGAGTTACTCCAGCACTCTGTGTCCATGTTCTCCACAGATGCTGCCTGACCCACTGCGTTACTCCAGCACTCTGTGTCCATGTTCTCCAGAGATGCTGCCTGACCCGCTGCGTTACTCCAGCACTCTGTGAAACGTCACCTATCCATGTTCTCCCCAGATGCTGCCTGACCCGCTGAGTTACTCTAACACTCTGTGAAATGTCACCTATCCATGTTCTCCCCAGATGCTGCCTGACCTGCTGAGTTATTCCAGCACTCTGTGTCTTTCTTGGGGGAATCAAGGACAACTGGCATAGGTTTCAGGTGAGAAATTTAATAAGAATCTGAGGGAGATTGTATTCACGTGGAGTGTGGAGAGTATATGGAACAAGCTTTCAGTGAAGAGTATAAACAAGGAACTGCAAATGCTGGTTTATTAAGGAAAGATACAAATGTTGGAGTAACTCAGCGGGTCAGGCAGCATCTGTGGAGAACATGGATAGGTGACGTTTCACAGAGTGCTGGAGTAACTCAGCGGGTCAGGCAGCATCTGTGGAGAATATGGATAGGTGACGTTTCAGAGTGCTGGAGTAACTCAGCGGGTCAGGCAGCATCTGTGGAGAACATGGATGTGACGTTTCAAGTCAAGGCCCCTTTTCTGAGCTCAGAGTATTTTTTTGGCCATAATTAGCCTTTATGTCAAAAACTGGAAGGGGTGTTTTTTTGTCGAATTCAGTGTCAAACCTTGAGGGCTGTAGCATGCTGTGCATAGTTCCCTGAAGGTGGAATCGCATGTAGATAGGGTGGTAAAGAAAGCCTTTGGTGTGCTGGCCTTTATAAATCAGAGCATTGAATATAGGAGTAGGGAAGTAATGTTAAAATTGTACAAGGCATTGGTAAGACCAATTCTGGAGTATGGTGTACAATTTTGGTCGCCTAATTATAGGAAGGATGTCAACAAAATAGAGAGAGTACAGAGGAGATTTACTAGAATGTTGCCAGGGTTCCAACAACTATGTTACAGAGAAAGGTTGAACAAGTTAGGTCTTTATTCTTGGAGCGCAGGAGGTTAAGGGGGACTTGATTGAGGTCTTTAAAATGATGAAAGGGATAGACAGAGTTGACGTGGATAAGCTTTTCCCATTGAGGGTAGGAAATTCAAACAAGAGGGATGACATGAGAATTACGGACAGAAGTTTTCGGGGTAACGTGAGGGGGAACTTCTTTACTCAGAGGGTGGTGGCTGTGTGGAATGAGCTTCCAGCAGAAGTGGTGGAGGCAGGATCGATTTTAACATTTAAGAGTAAAGTGGATAGGTATATGGACGTGAAGGGAATGGAGGGGTATGGTCTGAGTGCAGGTAGATGGGACTAGGGGAAAACAAATGGTCGGCACGGACTGGAAGGGCCGAGAGGGCCTGTCTCCGTGCTGTAATTGTTATATGGTTATATGGTTATATGTTATATGGTTATATGGTTATATGGTTATGCCCAGACAGAAGAGGAAATGTTGTGCCTCGAAGAAGGGTCTCAACCCAAAACGTCACCATTCCTTCCCTCCAGAGATGCTGCCTGTCCCGCTGAGTTATTCCAACATTTTGTGTCTCTTTGATTTAAACCAGCATCTGCAGTTATTTCCTACACATGTGTGGACCAGGCTGTGGAGTCGATAACAAAGTCCCGACTCCGACCTCAACATGAATTTCAGAGACTACGTAAATCGGAAAAAAATCGCGTTTTTTAAACGTACCGCGCACATTATTTCCACCCGAGACAACGAGGAATGACATTGGTGCTGCCACCTGGCGGCAGAACCACAAGAAACTAAACGTAAACGCCATCACCGACCGATTCCCTCCGCCTGCTACTGACTGAACGTGTCTGCATCGTTTCTGAATTCAAAAGGTGAATGTAGTCATTCATTTATGGGGAAATATATTATAAATGAATACAGATTATGAATTTTCATGATTTGCTGCAAAATAAATTGTCAGTGATAATTAATTCCTTCTCAACAGCAGTAAGCACTAGTCTTGGCAAAGCGTCAAAGAATCTGGTCATGTTTCATCAACACAACCCATCTTTTCTACTTTCCGTGGGTGCTCGAACAATATTCCAGCTTCAAAGTTTCAAAGTCTATATCGGTGAGACCAAGCGGAGGCTTGGCGATCGCTTCGCCGAACACCTCCGCTCGGTCCGCAATAACCAACCCGACCTCCCGGTGGCTCAGCACTTCAACTCCCCCTCCCATTCCACATCCGACCTCTCGGTCCTGGGCCTCCTCCACGGCCAGAGTGAGCAACACCGCAAGTTGGAGGAACAGCACCTCATATTCCGCTTGGGGAGTCTGCATCCTTTGGGCTTGAATATTGAATTTTCTCAATTCTGTTAACCCTTGCTGTCTCCTCCCCTCCCACCTCTCCTCTCCCTCAGCCCTCGGGCCCTGGCATTCCCTCCATCTCCATCTCCCTCCCCCACCCCAGTCGCACCAGCTTCTCATTTTCACACCACAAACAGCTTACAATGGCTTGTTCCATTTATCACCGATACTTCTTTGCATATCTTTCACTCATTGTTCCTTATCTCTCCACATCACCGTCTATATCTCTCGTTTCCCTGATCCCTGACCAGTCTGAAGAAGGGTCTCGACCCGAAACGTCGCCTATCTCCTTCGCTCCTTAGATGCTGCTGCACCCGCTGAGTTTCTCCAGCTTTTTGTGTACCTTCCAGCTTCAAAGGTTTGAAGGGGTTGGATGATGATGGAAAAAAAGGTTAGGGCTCCTTTAGGTAAAAGTATAGTAAACACCGACTAATGGGGGCTGCATCCCCTTGACCCCCCAAATCCCTTCAAACACGTTTGCTCAAATGATTGAATTATTACTATTGAATAGAGACTACTAAAGTGAGTTAGTAAAGGTAAGTAAAGAATATCAGTTCTTCCGCCGGTATTCACTGTACTTTAACCCTGTATTTTGTGATATATAAAATGTTAATAATTCCATTTCAGCCACTATTCATTCACTAATGTCATTCATTCTTTTCTTTTTCAGGAAAACAAATTGAGTGAATTCAAAATGTCCCAAGTGAGCAAGTTTGAAATCTCAAGCCCCTTTCTCAATGGCACGAAAACTCCAAGCAGATCTGCTGTTTTTGAATATTTTAAACAACAGATGAAAAACAGTTTGTATGTCAGTCTATGATAGAAGATGGTGATGGTGAAAGACTGTGTGAATCAAAGCTCATGGTTGTGATAAAAAATGCCCCAACAAGAGGTTCAAATTTGAAAAGACATTTGCAGCATTTCCACCCTAACATTTTAGAAGTTGTAAATGAGAAAGGATAAAGTAGCAATAAAAATCTTACACCCACATCAAAGTCAGCAAAAAAACAAATCTGCGGAGGAACAACCCAGACAAAAGCCTGGAAAAGCTGTTAAGGAGCGGTTCATGTTGATTAAAATGGATGCCACCACTCATCACAGAGTTCACTATTTTGCCATCAAGGATGGATTTGTTGATGAAAACAATAAAATAGTAACTCAGGCGTCAGGAGTGAAGGACGGCAAGGACAACAAAGACTGTTCTCCACACTGAAAATAATTAAATCAGAATTCAGGGCTTCATTCAAAGAGGATCTGGCAGAAGCAATTCTGTTCCTAAGACAAGTTATTAATACATTTTAGGTACGTACTTCTGTAGCAAACCTTTGTAGCAAACTGCCTGTGCATTTACTTTTAATTTCTATTGCACAAGAATTCTTGTGGTCATAATTTAGCCATTTAGCTCATACCTGTGGCCTTAGTTTAATACATTTTGGAGTAATGCTTTTATAACTTTTATTTAATTCAATGGAATTTTAATTGTCTATATGTTTTTTTTTTCTTTTAGCATAATGAATTATGTTTTGTTTTTCAAGAATAGACAATAGGTGCAGGAGTAGGCTATTTGGCCCTTCAAGCCAGCACCGCCATTCAATGCGATCATGGCTAATCAGTGCCCAGTTCCTGCCTTCTCCCCATATCCCCTGACTCCGCTATCTTTAAGAGTTCTATCTAACTAATAAACAATAAAAAAGCTACAATAGCACAGCTACAACCATTAGACTCAAAACTTTAAGGACATGGGTATAAAAGGCAGCCTGATGATTCATGTGGTTCTTATGAAATGCCACATTGTGTAGTGTCATCACAGCAGATTTACAATTATTTTTATACCTAGGGGTCGGAATCGGAGTCGGAGTCGGATGCACAAGAAATCAAGGAGTCGGGATCGGAAACGGGTGTTTTGGGTATCGACTTCACGACCCTGGTATGGACTCCTATATATCGGCGAGACCAAGCTCAGGCTCAGCGATCGTTTCGCTGAACACCTCCGCCCAGTCCGCCTAAACCTACCTGATCTCCCGGCTGCTCAGCACTTTAACTCCCCCTCCCATTCCCACACTGACCGCTCTGTCCTGGGCCTCCTCCATTGCCAGAGTGAGGCCCAGCTCAAATTGGAGGAGCAGCACCTCAAATTTCACTTGGGCAGCGTACACCCCAGCGGTATGAACATTGACTTCTCTAACTTCGAATAGCCCTTGCTTTCCCTCTCTCTCCATCCCCTCCCCTTCCTAGTTCTCCAACCAGTCTGACTGTCCCTGATTACACTTTATCTCTGTCTGCCTCGTTGTCACCTTCTCCCAGCTAACAGTGACCTATTCTACATTTTCTTTGATCTCTATCCCTTTTGATGTCTCACACCTGACACTTCCTTATCTCTGGAACTCCCCCTCCCCTGACTCTCAGTCTGAAGAAGGGTCTCGAAAAGAAACATTACCCATTCCTTCTCTCAAGATGCTGCCTGTCCCGCTGAGTTACTCCAGCTATTTGTGTCTATCTTCAGTTTAAACCAACATCTGCAGTTCCTTCCTACACAATGAATAGAAAGAAACTGCTTCCAAAAGTTGCAAAGGCCAACGTGGCCAAGAAATGATGTAATAAAAAGGAACTGCAGATACTGGTTTATACCAAAACTAGACACAAAACACTGGAGTTACTTAATGGGTCAGGCAGTAACTCTAGAAACTTCTCTCCAGAGATGCTGCCTGGCCTGCAATGTTGCTCCAGCATCTTGTATCTATCTTCAAAAAATTAAATTGTTTGGTATGAAGTCAGAAAGCATCTCTCAGGGTTAAGAAGACTAGATTTGTCAAAGTCACTTCCACTAAAGGTTGTTGCTTCGATGTGGGAAGATAATGTTTTAAGCTTGAGTTTGGGAGAGTTTTTCAGCCACAGTTACTAATGGCGATGAAGGAAGGGTGGGTTAATGGAATCAGAGCACAACCATTGAACAAAGAACAGCACAGGAAGAGGCCCTTCAACCCACCATGTCTGCACTGGCAACATGCCAGTCCAAACTAATCCCACCTCATGGAATAAAGGATAAATCACGAAGCTAAACACTCTCCCGCAGTGCGCAACACGGATGTGCGTTTACACTATACCTGATCTATTCACCTCGTCACCACAAGTTCAAACTTCATTCACACGGCAGTTCCACGCATCACAATGGGGAAAGGTGCGATTGGTTACTGACCTGGACAGAAAGCAGCTGCCATCTCTAATCAGCGTGAGCTCACAGCCCAGCGCGCATCACATCACCGGCACAATCATTCACCTCATTCTCACATCACAATCTTGCCCTTGTCTATCATTGTCTCACATTCTCTACATCTCTCATAGTCACTCTCTGGGGGAGTGGGCGGATGCATGGCAGATGATGTGGAGAAATGCGAGGTTGTCCACTTCAGGAAGGCAGATTATTATCTAAATGGCGTCAAGTTGGGAAAAGGGGAAGTACAGCGGGATCTGGGGGTCCTTGTTCATCAGTCTATGAAAGTAAGCATGCAGGTACAGCAGGCAGTGAAGAAAGCAAATGGCACGTTGGTCTTTATAACAAGAGGATCGAATATTCAGGAAGCAAAAGAGTCCCTCTGCAGTTGTACAGGCCCTAGTGAGACCACACCTGAGTATTGTGTGCAGTTTTGATCCCCTAATTTGAGGAAGGACATTCTTGCTATCAAAGGAGTGCAGGGTAGGTTTACAAAGGTTAATTCCCAGGGGATGGCGGGACTGTCGATAATGCTGAGAAATGGAAGCAGCTGGGCATGTACACTCTGGAGTTTAAAGGAAGAGAGTGATCACATTGAAACATAATAAGATGTTTGAAGGGTTTGGACATGCTGTGGCAGGAAACATGTTGGGGGAGTCCCAACCAGGGGGGCCACAGTTTAAGAATAAGGGGTATAGCCATTTAGAAAAGTGAGACAGGAAACATACCACTTTTTCTCACAGAGATTGTGAAATTCAGTGGAATTCCTCTGCCTCAGAGGGCAGTGGAGTGCAGGTTCTCTGATACTTTCACAGAGAGAGCTGGAAAGGCCTCTTAAAGATGTGCTGAGTCAGGGGATATGGGGAGAAGGCAGGAACGGGGTACTGATGGGTATGATCCAGCCATGATCACATTGAAAAGGCGGTGCTATTGGCTGAAGGGCCGAATGGCCTCCTTTCCTGCACCTATTGACTACGATTCTCTTTCTAAGCTCCCCCGTTCCCACTGCCGCTGCCTGGCCAAAGCTGTCCCAACACCCTCCATGGTCACACACACTCGCTCTACACCCTCCCCACCCAATGGCCCACCTGCTGCTGCAACCTCTAACATACCCACTGCCAATTTCTCAACCCACCGTGACTGCTCTCACTCTTCCTGAGTTCGCCTTTCATACCTGATGCTGCTGTGCCTTCTCATTCCCTCCCAAATCCCCCTCTCTCTGTCTTTCCTTCATCCTCTGTCTGCTAGCCCAGTGTCGATCACTTTCCCGCAAAGCTGCCCTCTTGAATACACACTTCCCCCCTCTCTTCCTCACCTTATTGCCCATTCATCCTTGTCTTCCACTCTCCTCTCTTCTTGGTACAGTCTCTGCCTTTTTGGTGAGAAAAAAGACAAGGGTAATGAAGGTGGTGAGGTAGGTGCCATCTGCATGGATTTTACCAGGAAGATACAAAGTCTCACAGTAAAAGCTGCTGAAAAGACTGAGATTCATAAAATGAGAGTCAGTGGCAGTGTAGGACTTTGGCATAGGGGTCAGAAAGGCACTAGGCAGCTGTTTTCACCTAGAGGATGGGAAACAGAGCGTTTCCTGGATCGTCCATTGGGAGCTCTTGTCTACAGTAATGACTCCAGGCATCCACATTTCTAAATAGACATATCACAAATCTTAGAAAGGCTGCTCCTAGTAGAACAAAAATAGCAGCCTATTAAAAAACAGAGATAAATTGGCTAAGTTAGACATTAGCTAATAAAGTTTAATATAGAGCAGTGTGAAATGAGGTCACTTTGGCAAAAATGTCAAGAGACATCATTAGACAGATAAGATAGGAGTGTGAGAAGAAGAAAGCTATCCTTTCATTGGAAGTGATGGAAATTATGTCATTGCTAAATCAGAAGAGTTGCAGTGGACTAAATCAAGGGTGGCTAGTGATGCGGCCATATGGACCTCAGTGAGGAGAGGGGAGAGGGGAGCGAG
>CM069139.1:2851490-2886319 GCA_035221665.1 Okamejei kenojei
TGAAGAGCTGAGAGAGTGGTTTCATGCTGGCAAGGAGGAGGGACCAGGAACAACACATCCGAAAATGGAGATGCTGCTGCCTGACCTGCGAGAAACCTCAGCACTTTTTCTTTGGTTTGTAAACCCAGTCATCTCATTTCCTTCACACCAGATGGATCCCGGAGCCACATCACATATGTAGTCTGGTTTTACACCAGTTTGTCCGGTTTTCCCACCAGACGGGAGGCCGGTTCCACACCAGGGTAGGAGTGGAAACGAGAACAAAGCTGCCTTGTCACTAGGTGACCCGCAAGTTGTCCAGTGGTGTATGGTTGCTACCGGTCCACCATGGCTGAGTCTCTCTCGAGTCTCGGACAGCCTCCTCTGTTACCTTCCCATCAGCCAACCATTCATACATTTTCTTGATCACACGTCTGCTTTGATCTGTTGTTTTCACACCTTCCCCTTCCAGATTCTCTAGTTCCGTCACCCCCTGACGCAGTCATGCAGAAGGATCACAGCCAAAATGTTCCACCCGTCCTTCTCTCCCAGAAATGCTGCCTGTTCCTGCCTGAGTTACTCTAACTCCAGCATTTTGTGTCCATAAGTCCCATTCGTCCCATCGTCTACTCTGCCATTCAATCATGGCTGATCTATCTCCCTCCTCATCCCATTCTCCTGTCTGCTCCCCATAACCTCTGCAACCCCATACAAATCAAGAAAATATAATGTCTTAAAAATCTCCATTTACGGCCTTCCACAGCCTTCCAGTGGGCAAAGAATTCCCACAGATACACCACCCTCTGACTAAAGAAAGTTCTTTCTCCTTCAATACACAATAGGGGCAGGAGAGGGCCATTGGCCCTTCGTGCCAGCACCATGCCATTCAATGTGATCATGGCTGATCGAATCCCCAATCAGTACCCCCCGTTCCTTGCCTTCCACCCCATAACCCCTGACCCGTAACCGCTATTCCTTCCGAAAAGTACGTCCTTAAATTCTGAGCTATAACCACTGGTCCTGGACTCTCCCGCGGTGGAAAAATCCTCTCACAACATCCACTTCTATCCAGGCCTTTCACTATTCTGTACATTTCAATGAGGTCCCGCCCTCATCTAAACACCAGCGAGAACAGGCCAGTGCCGACAAACGTCCATCATATGTTAACCCACACATACTGGGGATCGTTCTGTAAATGTGTCATGATCCTGGGGACAATCATGTTTATCTTGCCGTTCATGAAGCCACTGTTGACTCTGCCAGACTGTCTGTCAGCTGTCCTCCTCTCCCGATGCCTCAGTCTAACACGGTTCATAGTCTCCTGCCTCTCTGACCGGTTTGATATCTCCGTTCTCTCCTGAACCGGTTTATTTCGTCCTTCTCTCTGACCGTTTCATAGTCTCCTTCTCTCTGACCGGTTTATATTTCCTGCTCTCTGCCCGGTTTTTCAATAGACTCCTTCTCTCGGACCCGGTTTATATCTCCTTCTCTCGGACCGTTTTTATATCACCTTCTCCCTTCTCTCTGACCGGTTCATAGTCTCCTTCTCTCTGCTCTGACCTTTTATATCCTCCTGCTTCTCTGACCGGTTTCATAGTCTCCTTCTCTCTGACCCGGTTTAATCTCCTGCTACTTCTGACCGGTTATATCTCCTGCTCTCTGACCGGTGTCATAGACTCGTCATCACTCGGCCATGACCCGCCATTGCAGGGTCCTGGGCCCTTGGCCGAGGGCTGCAGCATTTCATCTCCGCCCAGCGCGGCCATGGAACTTTGGACCGCGGACTCCTGTAGGAGGGTGGCCGACTCTGGCCCACGCCGCTAGTGACGTCCCCCAGGGCCCCGACCGTGGGACTTACATCACCCCGGCGAGCGAGCCTGAACATCGGGCCGCCCGGAGCGGCGACTACGGAGGGTTCAGGGAGGCCCCGACCAGGGGGAACAGTGGGGAACATTAGAGGAAGATGACTTTGGTGCCTTCCCTCACAGTGGGAAACTTTGATTCTGCTGTGTGAGGATGTTTTATGTTGAATTCTACCAACTCTGTGTTGTGTTCTTTATTTTCATTGTATGGCTGTATGCTGATCACATATCACTGTGTTAACTGGCACATGTGACAAAATAAATGTATCTTGTATCCTGCTCTCTGATCTGTTCATAGTCTCCTGCGCTCTGATCCCTCGGATCGGGACCATTATAGCTGCATTTTGTAAACATGTGCGACCTCTCGGGAGTTTTGATCATATCTGCTCTCTCTCAGGCAGTTGGTGGCTGACCCAGGAGAGGGCCCCTGCCTTAAGCCCCATTATTGAACCTTGTACATTCTCCAGTGGTTCGGATTGTTCGCCTTCCTGCATCTGTTTAACTTGCAATGTTTTTGGAATCTTTGTGAACATGGACACGAACCAAAACTAATTATGTCTTCCCACTTTGTTTTTTCTCATAGAAACATAAATACATAGAAATTAGGGTGCCAGGAGTAGCCAGTTCAGCCCTTCGAGCCTGCACCGCATTCCAATTATGATCAGGCGATCATCCAACTCAGTATCCCGTACCTGGCCTTCTCTCCATACCCTCTGATTCCCCCTTAGCCACCAAGGGCCACATCCAACTCACTCTTAAATATAGCCATGAACTGGCCCAACTACCCTCTGTGGCAGAGAGTTCCAGAGACTCAACCACTCTCTTGTGAAAAAAGTCTTTCTCATCTCGTCTTAAAGGATTTCCCCCTGATCCTTAAGCTGTGACCCCTTGTCCTGGACTTCCCCCAACATCGGGAACATCTTCCTGCATCTACTGTCCCAAGCCCCTTAAGAAAATTTTGTAAGATTTCTATACAAGATCACCCTCTTAATCTCCTAAATTCCAGTGAGGTATAAACCGAGTCTATCCATCCTTTCTTCATAAGACAGTCCTGACATCCCAGGAATCAGTCTGGTGATCCTTTCTGCACTCCCTCTATGGGCAATTAGGTGCCTTACCTCATATTTGGAGACCAAGACTGCACGCAATACTCAGGTGAGGGCTCACCAAGAGACCCTGTACAACTGAAGTAGAAAACCTCCCGCTCCGGTACTCAATCCTTGTCTTCCACTTATCATGGTCCCATGTTAATTAAATTGGTCTAATTTCTCAAATTGCTTTCGCCACAAACAATCTACTCAGTTCAGTTCAGTTAATGCAGTTTAGGTTAATTGTCACTGTACCAAGGTAAAGTGGGTTAAACAGCAAGCATGAAGGAAAAGGAGTGGGTCGACGTTTGTGGATCAAAAACCCCTACCTCGCCTCATTACTTTAGAGACTATATTTTAACTTGTGTTGCAACTTTCAAAAGCATTACACCTAAGATTCCACAGTTCCTCTATACTCTTTCAATGGTCCGAGCATCATGATGCTCCCAAATGGCATCACCGCACTTTTGGCCAGGAGTAAACTCCATACAGATACCATTTCTCAGCATGTTTCATCAACACATCAATATCTCTGTAGCCTACTATCGTTCACCACTATCGGAACAACCCCGACCGCTCCTCTCAGCCATCAGTTCTCTAATCATGGCCACCAAATCATCCACGTCCATTACAGGGCAGGTGCTGCATGGATCCCTGCGCGACACCATGCCTCACGGCATCCACTCACACAAACAACCGCCCGCCACCCATGACTGACACACAATGCTGGAGTAACTCAGTGGGACAGGCAGCATCTCTAGAGAGAAGGAATGGGTGTCGTTTCAGGTTGAGACCCTTCTTCCATCACCCTCTGTTGCCAAGCCAATGTGGTCGTACTTTGCCAACTTGCCCTGAACCCTGTGAACCCTGACCTTTGCAACCATGCTCTAGGGGCCCTGTGAACCCTGACCTTTGCAGCCAGTGTCCATGTGGGTCGGTGACTGGAGCTTTACTGAAGTCTACGTCGCCAACATCAGCTGGGATTGTCCTCGTCAATACAAACAATGTCATCAGATGGGTGAGGCAGGACCTGCCCTTGTAAAGCCATGCTGACTGTCTCTGATTGGTCCATGACTTACTCTGTGCAGGAAGGAACTGCAGGTGCTGGTTTACACTGAAGATGGACACAAAGTGCTGGAGTGACTCAGTGGGCCAGGCAGCATCTCTGGAGAGAAGGAATGGGTGACGTTACTGGTTGTACACCGCCTTGTCACCTTCCCTTCAGTTAACAATGGACCATTCTATATTTCCTTTATCATTGTCTACTTTGATCTGTCGTTTTCACGCCTTACCCTTCCATATTGCTATACTCCTTCTCTCCTGACTCTCAGTCTGAAGAAGGGTCTCGACCCGAAACGTCACCCATTCCTTCTCTGCTGCCTGTCCCGCTGAGTTACTCCAGCATTTTGAGTCTGATGGGACCTCTCCCAGGACACTTAGATCCTGGAGTCAGCACTGGACTCTGCTACCGGATCCTAGACTTCCAGACACACAAACCACAAAACAGCTGACAAAACATCTTCACAATATTTCTCAACATAAGGATGCGTTTGTTCTCAGGCCCCTACAATACTCCCTGAGGCCAAAGCCCAGCTCTAACATCATGTACAAGTCTACAGATGACACCATTGTAGTGGCCAGGTCTCAACGACGAGTCAAACACAGGAAGGAGATGGAGAATTTAGTAACGGTATTAGGGCAACAACCTCTCCCCTCAGTCAGCAAGACAAAGACGCAGGTAGTGAGGCAGCATCAATGCAGAATGTCCAGGGAATGGGAGCGGCGTGAGGGCCAGCACAGCTGTGATGGGCCGAATGGACTTCCCTGCTGTATACTGTGATGTCAGCTGCTAGGCTGGAGCGGAGGTTGGGGGTGGAGAGGAATGGGGATGCGTCTGGTTGTTTTCTCAGAGCGAGGTCAGGGGCTGTGGAGCTGCAGCCGGTCAGAGCAGCAGCAGCAGTGCAGTTGGTGGGAGCAGCAGCAACAGCAGCAGCAGTGCAGTCGGTCAGAGCAGCAGCAGCAGTGCAGTCGTGGTGGCAGCAGCAGCAGTCTCAAACACAAAGCAGCAGCAGCAGTGCAGTCGGTGGGAGCAGCAGCAACAGTGCACTATAGAGCTGCAGCATCGGCAAGCAGACGGCACCTCCGGACACTGCTCAACCAGGTACTGATCAAATAAACCCTCCACATCTACACACGGACCATGGCACAGAGCTGGGACAATGGAGGCCCAGTCTACTTACACAAAGGCATCCTGTACAAAGACAGAGGAACACAGGCAGCCTGGGCCAGACACGGGGAGAGACAGTGGGCCGCAGACAGAGTGAGAGGCCGAGCGAGAGACACAGCCTGGACCAGACACAAAGGGAGAGGGACACAGACAGAGGAAGAGACAGAGAGCGCCAGAGACAGACAGAGAGAGTGAGAGGTTCAGAAACAGCATGGGCCAGAGACAGAGAGTTGGAGAGAGAGACAGACTCTGAGAGAATGTGGAGGAGAGGCAGAGAGCGGGCCGCACCGGACATACAGCGAGGGGAGAAAACAGAGGTGGGGAGAGAGAGAGAGAGATGGAAACAAAGGAAGACAGACGAAGGGAAAGGCAGTGATAAACATGGGGAGAAACAGGGCAGAGAAATAAGAACATGCATATATATATATATATATATTTAGAGAGACGAGTGAGGCAAACAGGGAGAGCAGAAACTGACAGGAAGAGAGGGGGATGGGAGAAAGAGACGGGCAGACAAGGAGGACATAAAAGGCCACGGACAATGGGGAACGGGGCACCCGTGGAGACACAGTGAGAAAATGGGGGAGAGAGGGAGGGACAGAGAGGAGACAAGTACATACAGACACATTCAAACCTTCCAGGCCTGGCCACAAATGCAGAACAGCACAGGAACAGGCCCTTCGGCCCACAATGCCGGTGCTGAACATGATGCCAATATAAACTAATCATGAGTCTGTACCTGATGCATATCCACTCCCCCGCACAAAGCCATCTTGATAATAGACAGCAAATAAACCATAAAGAAACGTATTGTCTGTTTAAAGTAAATGTAAGAGAGAGGTCCTTGCAATTGTTGGCCTTCCAGAGAATGGGATTGGGGACATGTATGCTGGCTTGAAGGGCCGAACGGCCTACTCCTGCACCTACTGTTGATGGCGTTAAACAGAAACTCTCCCTCAGTCTGGTTGATGGAAGCCACTCTGAACATGAGGAGGAAATCTAAAGGATCTGGGAAGTCATCCAAGGAATGGCGTGGAACTTAACTCGGAGAAGGGATGTTTACAACAACATTAGTCACGGGTGAGGTGCCAGATGACTGGAGGATGGCTAATGTGCTTTTAAGAAAAACCTGGAAACTAGAGTAAGTTTAACATCTGTGGTAGAAAGGTTACTGGAGAGGATTCAGATACACATGCCTTTGGAAAGATGGTTTGTTGAGAGATGGTGAGCATTGTGGGTTGCTGCCCCTCATACTTCAGGGAATTGAGTAGACAAGTTGGGGCATTATGTTACTATCGCTCTTTGGTGAGGATGCACAGTATTGTGGTGAGTTTTGAATGACCCTGCTGTAGGGAAGAGCCCATTGTGTTGGAAAATGCAGAGCTTTCCGAGGATGTTGCCAGGATTCGAGGGATATTGCGAGAGAAAAGGCAGGCTAGAACTTTACTCCTTGGAGTGCAGGAGACTGAGGCACCGGTGATCTTATATACAAAATCATGAGGGGAATAGATAGGATGAACGCACAGTTAGATTTAGCTCTTAGGGCTAAGGGAATCAAGGGATCTGCGGAAAAAGCAAGAACGGGGTACTGATTTTGGATGAACAGCCAAGATCTTATTGAATGGGGTGCTGACTCGAAGGGCCGAATGGCCTACTCCTGCACCTATTGTCTAAGTTATCCTCAGGAATCAAGAACCAGAGGACATAAGTCTGAGAAGGGAAAGGTTTAATAGGAACCTGCGGGGCAACTTTTTCACACAGAGGGTGGTGGGTGAGAGGAGGTAGTTGCGGCAAATACAATATAATTTAAAAGACACGGACAAATAGATGGGGGGGAAAGGTTGAGAGGGGTATGGACCAATGTGGCTACATGGGACAAGTTCAATGATAAAGCTGGTGCAGATAAATGTGGTGAGTCTCCCCTCTCCCATCGGGCAAGGGGGACAGAGAGCTGAAGGAAAGAGCGTTGACGTCAGTCGCGGCCCTGTTTCCACCAATCTTTCCGCCACCACGCACAAGAAGCACAAGACAGACAGAGGTACAGAAATGTGAAAACGCACACCTCCACATTCAGCGGCAGGTTCTTCCCGGCTGTTACC
Organism: Okamejei kenojei; assembly: GCA_035221665.1. Lineage (NCBI taxonomy): Eukaryota > Metazoa > Chordata > Chondrichthyes > Rajiformes > Rajidae > Okamejei > Okamejei kenojei. Next base: position 2,858,746 of record CM069139.1, read on the forward strand.
AGGCATCTGAACCATCCCATCACAACTAGAGAACCATCCTAACTTACTCTCAGACCATCCTTGATCGGACGTTACCGGCTTTACCTTGCACTAAACGTCATTCCCTTATCATGTACCCATACACTGTGAACGGCTCGATCGTAATCATGTATTGTCTTTCCAGTGATTGGTCAGCACACAACAAAGGCTTTTCACTGTACCTCGATACACGGGACATTGAACTCAACTGTAATGACTTGTGCCTGGTGCAGCCTGTGTGAATCTGGAGTTGGTGCTGATGAACTGTTTGTGTGTGCAGGAAGGAATGGTCCAGGATGCTGAAGCTGAGGATCCTGAACACTGTTGCTCCATCTTACTTCCTTGCAGTCTGCGTCACCACCACCATCCTCCAGAGCTATGTCTTCATTCCCGCCATCTTTGCCGATGATGTGCTCCGCCTCTGGTCTCACTCTGGCTTCCACTTCACCTTCTATCTCTACGTCTCCATCAACGTTCTGGGCAACTACTTCTTCATCCTGTGGTACCCGTCAGAGAGCCTGCAGTGCGGCCCCACTGCCGCTGATGGCTACCGCACACTGCAGGTCGGCAGCCACTTCTGCAAGTTGTGCAGCAAGGTGATCCTGAAGCGAGACCACCATTGCTTCTTCACCGGCAACTGTATCGGCAACAGGAACATGCGCTACTTCCTCATGTTCGGATGGTGGACTTCCATCGTCTGCCTCTACTCCCTGGTGGTGGGAGTAGCTTACCTCAGCACCGAGTACCACCTGTCCTTCGAAAACCCGCTCACCTTCCTCACCCTCCTCCCCCTCTCCTTCGTGCATTTCTTCTTCAGTCTGATCCCGTCCTTCCAGCTGTTTCTGGTGCTCATGCTCTACATCTGGCTGGGCATCGGACTCACCTGTGCCGGCTTTTGCTGCCAGCAGATCCTCCTGGTGGCGCGCGGCCGTACCTGGTACCACCTGAAGAAGGGGCTGCCGCCAGTCCGCTGCACCCCCTGGGGAGTCAATCTCCACGATGTCTTCGGCAAGCGCTGGCTTCTCGGCTGCTTCTTCCCCATCCCCACTGTACACGTCGATCCAAAGGACAGATAGACCCACAGTCCCAGCATTCCCCGTTTCCCAAACCCTGTCCCGGCATTCCCCACTTCCCAACGGCAATGTCCCGGCATTCCCCACTTCCCAAACCCTGTCCCGACATTCTCCCCACGTTCCAAACCCATTGTACAGAATTCCCGGCATTCCCCACTTACCAGGTGAAGCTGGGATTCTCCTGCGATTATTTAGCCGAGATCTGGACATTCACACAGCAGCCAGACCACCAGGAGCAGTGACGGGACTGTGCACGGGAGAGTTCTCTCCCTGTACACGCTGCCCGTGTCATAGATCTGCATCGTGTCCGCAGTGTTTGGACATTCGGCCCGTCTAGGTTTGTGGGACCCCAGAGCCTGGACCCTCAGTGCAGGGCCACACACAGAGGATTGGTGGTGGGGCTGGCATGGTCAGACCACTTGAGGCTGTTGGTCAACTGTAGGGTTAAGGAATGGCCTGTGCTGGGCGGGATCGCACTGTGCCCAGTGGGGTCATACTGTGCCCAGTGGGGTCACACAGTGTGGGCCCAGTGGGGGTCACACTGCATCCAGTGGGGTCAGTGTCTAGGGTGGGGGTCACTGTATCCAGTGTGGTCACACAGTGTGGGCATCCAGTGGGGTCACACGGCATCCAGTGGGGTCAGGTTAAGGTCACTGTAAGCATGGTAGAGTGAGGGGTCACTGTATACCAGTGGAGGTCACACTGTATCCAGGGTGGGGACGGTTGGGGGTCCACACTGTGCGGGGCCAGTTTTGGTCCATATGGGTTTACAGGTGTCCCGTGGCACTGCATTCACTGCAGGTGGGGGGGGGGGGGGGGTTGACGACGCTGAGGGTTTGGATTTGATCGTGGGGGGGGGGGCTGAGATTGGGCTGATGATGCTGGCACTGAATAAAGTGATTGTTTTAACAACCGTGGTCTCATTCTACAATCTGCAGAGTCCAGCGACTGCCAGTAGTCCCGAGCCCACCCCAACGCGTAGCTGCCCCCCCTCTGCCTACCCCTCTCTGCCTCTGTCCTTCACGGCCCTTGAGTCCATGGAGTAACTGATGCAGTGAACCACAGCCACTGTGCTGTAGTTTAGAGACGGCGCGGAAACAGGCCCCATTCGCCCACCGAGTCCGCATCGACCAGTCATCCCCGCACATTAATATTATCCTACACACACTAGGGACAATTTACAATTTTACTGGAGCCAATTAACCTTCAAACCTGTACGTCTTTGCAGTGTGGGAGGAAACGGGAGATCCTGGACAAAATCCATGCAGGTCACGGGGAGAACTCCATGCAGATAACACCCGTAGTCAGGATCGAACCCGGCGCTGAGGCAGCAACTCTTTCACTGTGAGGAGTCTCTAACACACAGACTGAGTATTGAGTAGAGGTTAGGAGGTCATGTTGGGGGTGGGGGGGGGGTGGGGGGGGGTTGGATTGTCACCTTGTCGTGGTGGGGAATCTTGTGTGGTCCTGAGATCCTGAGAGCGATGCCGTCTGGAGCTATGTAGGGCCACCCATGGCGGGTTTAAAGTTGAGATTGTAAAAGTTGAGGGAGGTCTCTGACAAAGAGCAATCCAACCAAGAGAACGGTGGAAATGGAACAGGCGGAGGACGATAATGGCTGAACCTTTAGTGGAGCGTCACAAACGGCTGGGAAGGCGGTGATAGAAGGCTGCAGCAGAAAAGGGTCTCCGGTCGTCTTGGACTCCATGCCACTGGATCCTGACCCAGATCTGTTAAGGACCATGGGGTGGCTGTCTGTGCACCAGTCTCCCCACGTTAAACAAAGTCACCCACAGATGTCCTCCAGATAGGGAATAGCACCCTGGTTAGCCATGACTACAGGGGGCCTCAGTAACAAGGAGGTCATGTTAGAGTTGTACCATGAGGTAGGACCACATTTATTGTGTTGAGTTCTAGTCACCCAGCTTCAGGAGAATGTTCTTAAACTGGAAAGGGTGCACATGATGTTGCCAGGGCTATAGGGAGAGGTTAGGCAGACTAGGAGCGCAGGAGGATGAGTGGTGATGTTATAGAGGTGTATATAATTGAGGGAAGAGATCGGGTGCATGCACAATCTTTTTCCCACCGTGGGAGAATCACGGATCAGTGGACATTCATTTAAGGTGAGAGGGGAAAAAGTATTTTATAGGGAACATGAGGGGGTGACTTTTTTCCAAGAGGATGGTGGCATTGCTGGATAGAACAAGCTGCCAGGGCAGGTCATGAGGCTGGTACAAAAAACAATATTTTCAGAAATGTTGGGGGGAGTCCAGAACCAGGGGCCACAGTTTAAGAATAAGGTGTAAGTCATTAAAACAGAGACGAGGGGAAAACACTTTCTCACAGTGAGTTGTGAGTCTGTGGAATTCTCTGCCTCACGGGCGGTTAGAGGCAGGTTCCTGGATTTAGGCTTTCAGAGAGAGCTCTGATAGGGATTGCATCAGCCATGATCCATTTGTCATGCCCCCCCCCGGGTCTGGTCGAAGGACAAAGGCCTACTCCTGCATCTATTGTCTATGGACACTTGGGCAGGTACAGGGTTAAGAAACGTTTAGAGGGACCTGGGCCAAACATGGGCAGGTGGGACTGGTGTAGATGGGGCATGGTTGGCGTGGGTGAGTAGGGTTGAAGGCTGTTTGTGTGATTCTATGACCTGCTCTACTGAAGAGTCCCGACCCAAAACACCACCCATTCATGTTCTCCACAGATGCTGCCCGACCCGCTGACTTACTGCAGCACTTTGTCTCTTTGTTGCTCAAGATTCCAGCATCTGCAGTTCCTTGTGTCTGCTGCACTTGTGTACAATATGATTTAACTTGATTGTACAAAGATGTACACTGTATCTTGGCACACGTGACAACAATAAACCAACACCCAGCAGTTGTGAGTTGAGTGGATCCTCCTGTTTTATTGTTCCTGAAGGGGGAGGGGCGGAGGGCTGGAGCAACATGTGTTTGGCCGGGGAGGGGGGGGCTCACTGCCAGTGGTTAGGCTGGATGGCGGACTGTTGAATAGGGAGGGGGGTGGTGGGTTGGGGTCCGGTGGAGGAGCCTTTGGTGCTGATGGTGACCGCTGATGGGATGGAGGCAGTTGGGAGGGATGGGAAGGGATGTCAAGGGGTGCAGGTACAGGAGGAGTTGGGGAAGGGAGGCATGGCGGGGGTTGGTGGAGAGATTGGGTGGGTGTTTTGGGAAGTCTAGAAGTTGGGGTTCGTGTCGTGGAGGGGTTTTGTGAGGGTGGTGGGGAGGAATTTGAGTGTCTGGATGGCGTGAGATGGGGAAGTATGGGGAACATTGGGGAGATGTTTGGCCCTATGGGGGGAGTTTACGGCGGCGGGCAGTTTAAGGGGGGGGCAGTTTAACGGGGGGACAGTTTAACTGGGATGATGGGGGGTCAGGGCAAAGGGTGACTCCGGAGGCGGAGAGGGGGGACTGCCGACCCTCACCAACATGGCGGCGCTCCGCCAGTGGACGTGTGTCTCGCAGCGTTGCTGACTTGGCCCGCGCAGCCGCAGTGACCGGGCCGGGGCCCGCGCAGCCGCAGTGACCGGGCCCGGGCCGCGCAGCCGCAGTGACCGGGCCCGCGCAGCCGCAGTGACCGGGCCCGCGCAGCCGCAGTGACCGGGCCGGGGCCCGCGCAGCCGCAGTGACCGGGCCGGGCCCGCGCAGCCGCAGTGACCGGGCCCGGGCCGCGCAGCCGCACACGCCGCCAGTGCCAGTGCCGGTGCCGGAGCCGCCATGCCGTGTACCCGGCCCCCCGCGCAGCCGCAGTGACCGGGCCCGGCCCGGCCCGCGCAGCCGCAGTGACCGGGCCCGGGCCGCGCAGCCGCAGTGACCGGGCCGGGGCCGCGCAGCCGCACACGCCGCCAGTGCCAGTGCCAGTGCCGGAGCCAGTGCCGGAGCCGCCATGCCGGCCGCGCCGCTGGACGTGGCGGAGATGGCGACGGCCTTGGCCGGGCGGCTGGGCCGCGGGGAGCTGCGCGGCTCCGGGGAGGTGGCGGCCGCCACGGCGGGGGCTCCTGCGGCGGATCGTGGCCCACGGCTCGGTGGGTTGGAGCAGCGCAGGTACCGGGGCCGCGCGGGGGCGGGCGCTTCGGCCCATCCCCTCCGTGCTGGACAAGCGGACATTCACTCATCCAGGGCCAGGCTCGGCCTCCCAACCCGCGTCTAGTCACCGTGACAGTGCGGACACTGGCCCTTCGGCCCACCTCGTCCATGCCGGCCAGCGGGTCCCGCCGACACTGCCCCCCCCCTCGGGCCACATCCCTCCAAACCCGCCTGTCCATGGACCTGTCTGTCTAACTGTCCCAGCCGCAGCCACCGCCTCCGGCAGCTTGTTAGAAACATAGAAATTAGGTGCAGGAGTAGGCCATTCAGCCCTTCGAGCCTGCACCGCCATTCAATATGATCATGGCTGATCATCCAACTCAGTATCCCGTACCTGCCTTCTCTCCATACCCTCTGATCCCCTTAGCCACAAGGGCCACATCCAACTCACTCTTAAATATAGCCAATGAACTGGCCTCAACTACCCTCTGTGGCAGAGAGTTCCAGAGACTCACCACTCTCTGTGTGAAAAAAGTCTTTCTCATCTCGGTCTTAAAGGATTTCCCCCTTATCCTTAAGCTGTGACCCCTTGTCCCGGACTTCCCAACATCGGGAACAATCTTCCTGCATCTAGCCTGTCCAACCCCTTAAGAATTTTGTAAGTTTCTATAAGATCCCCTCTCAATCTCCTAAATTCCAGAGAGTATAATGTTCCACGCACCCACCACCCTCTGTGCAAAATGGTAGCCCTCACATTCCCGTTCAATCTTCCCCCCTTCACCTTGAGCCCATGTCCTCTGGTCCTCGATTCCCCCACTCTGGACGAGAGACTCTGTGCGTCTACCCGACCTATTCCCCTCATGATCTTGTATAACAGATCCCCCTCATCCTCCTGCGCTCCATGGATTAGAGACGCAGCCCACTCAACCTCTCCCTCTGGTCTGGCAACATTGCAGTGGGTCGGGTCACCCAGTAGGTGTGTCTCCCAGTGGGTGTCGGGTGTCGGGTCACCTGGTGGGCGAGGCTCTGGCCCACTGCTGACCGCTGATTCCTGGCCCAGGGGAGCTTCTGCAACTGATTCGGGCAGAGAGCCGGAGGGTGATCGCGGCAACCCTCGGAGACGACGGTGGGGAACATCATCCGACGCGTGATGAAGATCGTCCGTGAGGAGTACAGTCGGTGAGTAGGGGGGGGAGGGTCACCGAGGGAGAAAGGGGGTCACGAGGGACGGGGGGGGGGTTGACCATGAAAGAGAGATTCGCCAACCTCTCCCTGTAGCTCAGGCCCTCAAGTCCAGCAACATGCTCGTAAATCTTCTCTGCACCCTGGTGGAGGAGGGGACAGCAGATGCTGATTTAAACCGAAGATAGACACAAAAAGCTGGAGTAACTCAGCAGGACAGGGAACATGTCTGGAGAGGAGGAATGGGTGGCATTTCTGGACCTTTCCAGCTTCACAACATTCTTCCTTTGGCATGGTGACCACAACCTCACCAACATCTTGTATGACTAACATAACATCCAAACTTCTATACTCAATACCCTGACTGATGAAGGCCAATGTGCTGAATAAAGCCTTGACCACTTTCCGGGAACGATGTATCTGCACGAGATCCCTCTGCTCTACAAGATTCTCCAGGGCCCTGCCCTGCTTTACTTCCCAAATGCAACAATTCACACTTATCCGCATTAAACTCCATTAACCATTCCTCAGCAAACTTACTGACCAAGCCTTGTACACCCCGCTTAAGTTTCAGTTCAGTTTATTGTCACGTCTACCGAGGTACAGGGAAAAGCTTTTTGTTGTGTGCTAACCAGTCAGCAGAAAGACAAAACAGGATTACAATCAATCCATTTACAGTGTATAGATACACGATAAGGGAATAACGTTTAGCGCAAGTCCGGTCAAGGATAGTCCGAGGGTCACCAATGAGGTAGATAGTAGTTCAGCGCTGCCCTCTGGTTGTGGTAGGATGGTTCAATTGCCTGATTACAGCTGGGAAGAAACTGTGCCTGAATCTGGAGGTGTGTGTTTTCACACTTCTGTACCTTTTGCCCGATGGGAGAGGGGATAAGAGGGAGTTGCCAGGGTGCAACTCACCCTTGATTAAGCTGCTGGCCTTGCCGAGTCAGTGTGAGGTGTAGATGGAGTAAATGGAAGGGAGGTTGGTTTGTGTGACGATCTGGGCTGCATCCACAGTTCTCTGCGATTTCTTGCGGTCCTGGATGGAGCTGTTCCCAAACCGAGATATGATGCATCCCGATAAAATGCTTAATACGGCGCATGTGTAGAAGTTGGTGAGAGTTGTAGGGGACATGCTGAACTCCCTAAGCCTTGTAAGGAGGTAGAGGCGTTGGTGTGCTTCTTGGTTGTTGCTTCAGTATGGGTGGTCCAGGAGAAGTTGTTGGTGATATTGACTTCTAGGAATCTGATGTTTTCAACTCTCTCTGCTTCAGCATCGTCAATATAAACTGGGATATGTGAACCTCTTTGCTTCCTGAAATCCATCACCGTCTCCTTTGTCTGGCTGTAGACAACACCAGGGCATGAGGTTCTCCATCTCCTCCCGTACTCAGTCTCATCGTTATTTGATATCCGGCCCACAATGGTGGTGTCGTCTGTGAATTTGAAAATGGAATTAGATTTGTACATTGCTGCACAGTGGTGAGTCACAAGGAGTAAAGAAGGGGGGCTTGTGGAGCCCCCGTGTTAAGGATTATCGTGGAGGATGATTTGTCCCCTCTCCTCACTGATTGGGGTCTGCTGGTCAGGATGTCGAGGATCTAGATGCTGACACCAAGTCCCGTGAGTTTGGCGATGAGCTTGGATGTATATTGGTGTTAAAGGCAGAGCTGTCGTCTATGAATAGTGAATTGCCATTACTGGAAACTCAGTCATTACAGAATAACGAGTCTATTTCCCATTGAAATCATTCATTATAGATGACAAACAGTAACGGGCCCAGCTCCGAACCCTGAGGCACACCACTAGTCACAGACCCCCAGCCCGAAAAGCAACCTTCCACCATCACCCTCTGCTTCCTTCCATGAAGTCAATTTTCTATCCATTCAGCTATCTCTCCTTGGATCCCATGCGATCTAACCTTCCAGAGCAGCCTACCATGTGGAACCTTGTCGAACACCATGAATAAATTAACAGTTACTGGCCCGTGTGTATTTACTGTTGAAATCAGTGCAGGTTGTTGAAAGGCAAATTACATCAAATGGCCCAATGAGGGAGGGCTGCTAGGGAGGGTCGGGGCCATGGGGAAGGGTCGGGGTGACGGAGAGGGGTCGGAGAGAGGAGCTTCTTCCCTGGGGTAGATCAGGTTTACAGTCCCTCAGGGATGGGACTGACCACCACACACCACTGGTCCCCCAGGTGCAGTGAGGAGGGGTTCTGGGCTGGGGGGGTGGGATGGGATGGGGATGGGACTGACCACTGGTCCCCCAGGGACAGTGAGGAGGGGTTCTGGGCCTGGGGGGTGGGGTGGGATGGGGATGGGACTTGACCATCACTGACCACTGGTCCCTCAGGCTGCAGTGAGGAGGGGGTCTGGGCTGGGGGGTTGGGATGGGGATGGGGATGGGACTGACAGGCTGCAGTGAGGAGGGGGTCTGTGGCTGGGGGGTGGGATGGGGATGGGGGGATGGGACTGACAGGCTGCAGTGAGGAGGGGTCGGGGGCTGGGGGGTGGGATGGGATGGGGATGGGACTGACAGGCTGCAGTGAGGAGGGGTCTGGGCGGGGGTGTGGGATGGGATGGGATGGGGATGGGACTGACAGGCTGCAGTGAGGAGGGGTCTGGGCTGGGGGGTGGGATGGGATGGGGATGGGACTGACAGGCTGCAGTGAGGAGGGGGTCTGGGCTGGGGGGTGGGATGGGATGGGGATGGGACTGACCATCACTGACCACTGGTCCCTCAGGCTGCGGGGCCGCGGTGAGGAGGGGGACCAGGATTCGCTCCACAAGCTGCTGACTTCGGGCGGTCAGAGCGAGGACTTGAGCGAGACTCTCGCCCCCCTCAGGACCAACGTCATTGAGGCCGTCAACGAGCTGCTGCTTGAGCTGGGTGAGTGTGGTACATGGGGGCGTGCGGGTTACTGGGGGTGTGTGGGGAAGTGGGGTGCGGAGGGAGAGTCTGCTTGAGCTGGGTGAGTGTGGTACATGGGGCGTGCGGGTTACTGGGGGTGTGTGGGGAAGTGGGGTGCGGAGGGAGAGTCTGCTTGAGCTGGGTGAGTGTGGTACATGGGGGCGTGCGGGGTTACTGGGGGTGTGTGGGGATGTGGGGGTGCGGAGGGAGAGTCTGCTTGAGCTGGGTGAGTGTGGTACATGGGGGCGTGCGGGGGTTACTGGGGGTGTGTGGGGAAGTGGGGTGCGGAGGGAGAGTCTGCTTGAGCTGGGTGAGTGTGGTACATGGGGGCGTGCGGGTTACTGGGGGTGTGTGGGGAAGTGGGGTGCGGAGGGAGAGTCTGCTTGAGCTGGGTGAGTGGGTACATGGGGGCGTGCGGGTTACTGGGTGGTGTGTGGGGAAGTGGGGTGCGGGGAGGGAGAGTCTGCTTGGAGCTGGTGTGAGTGTGGTACATGGGGGGCGTGCGGGTTACTGGGGGGGTGTGTGGGGAAGTGGGGTGCGGAGGGAGAGTCTGCTTGAGCTGGGGTGAGTGTGGTACATTGGGGTGTGCGGGTTACTGGGGGCGTGTGTGGGGAAGTGGGGTGCGGAGGGGAGAGTCTGCTTGAGCTGGGTTGAGTGTGGTACATGGGGCGTGCGGGTTACTGGGGGGTGTGTGGGGAAGTGGGGGTGCGGAGGGAGGGAGAGTCTGCCAAGGTCAGTGACTGTTGGTGAGGGATGAAATTCAGTCCCTTGCGAGGGGTGACATACGGACTGATGATGTAGAGTCGCTGTGGATAGTATTGAGGAATTGTAAAGGTAAGAAGACACTAATGGGAGTTATCTATAGGCTCCCAAACAGAGGCCTGGATGTAGGGTGCAAGTTGCAGCAGGAGTTAAAACTGGCATGTAACAAAGGTAATGCCACTGTGGTGATGGGAGACTTCAATATGCAGGTAGACTGGGAAAATCAGGTTGGTTCTGGGCCAAAGAAAGAGAGTTTGTAGAATGCCTCCGAGATGGATTCTTAGAGCAGCTTGTACTGGAGCCTACCAGAGGGAAGGCAATTCTGGATTTAGTGTTGTCTAACGAACCAGATTTAAGAAGGGAACTCAAGGTAAATAAACCGCTAGGAGGTAGTGACCATAATATGATTTGTTTTAATCTGCAATTTGAGAGGAAGAAGGTTAAATCAGAAGTATCAGTGTTGCAGTTGAGAGGGGAGCTGGCCAAGGTAGACTGGAAAGGGATCCTAGCAGGAATGACGGTGGAACAGCAATGGCAGGAATTTCTGGGCATAATCCGGAGGTGCAGGATCATTTCATTCCAAAGAGGAAGAAAGATTCTAAGGGGAGTAAGAGGCAACCGTGGCTGACAAGGGAAGTTGGGGATGGAATAAAACTAAAAGAAAGATGTATAACATTGCAAAGAGTGGCAGGAAGCCAGAGGATTGGGAGACTTTCAAAGGACAACAGAAGGTAACAAAAAAGGCAATACGGGCTGAAAAGATGAAGTACGAGGTTAAGCTAGCCAAGAATATAAACATAGAAAATAGGTGCAGGAGTAGGCCATTCGGCCCTTCGAGCCTGCACCGCCATTCAATATGATCATGGCTGATCATCCAACTCAGTATCCTGTATCTGCCTTCTCTCCATACCCCCTGATCCCCTTAACCACAAGGGCCACATCTAACACCCTCTTAAATATAGCCAATGAACTGGCCTCAACTACCTTCTGTGGCAGTGAATTCCACAGACTCACCACTCTCTGTGTGAAAAATATTTTTCTCATCTCGGTCCTAAAAGACTTCCCCCTTATCCTTAAACTGTGGCCCCTTGTTCTGGACCTCCCCAACATCGGGAACAATCTTCTTGCATCTAGCCTGTCCAACCACTTAAGAATTTTGTAAATTTCTATAAGATTCCCCATCAATCTTCTAAATTCCAGCGAGTACATGCCGAGTCTATCCGGTCTTTCTTCATATGAAAGTCCTGACATTCCAGGAATCAGTCTGGTGAACCTTCTCTGTACTCCCTCTATGGCAATAATGTCTTTCCTCAGATTAGGAGACCAAAACTGTACGCAATATTGTGTCATGACACCCAGGTCTCGTATCTCTCCTTTTCCTAATCGGCCGCCATTCAAATAATAGTCTACTTTCCTGTTTTTGCCACCAAAGTGGATAACCTCACATTTATCCACATTATACTGCATCTGCCATGCATTTGCCCACTCACCCAACCTATCCAAGTCACCTTGCAGTCTCCTAGCATCCTCCTCACAGCTAACACTGCCCCCCAGCATCGTGTCATCTGCAAACTTGGAGATGTTGCATTCAATTCCCTCGTCCAAATCAATAACATATATTGTAAATAGCTGGGGTCCCAGCACAGAGCCTTGCAGTACCCCACTAGTCACTGCCAATACTGAACCCCCAATACCGTGTGCTTTAAGTTTGCTTACTAATCTCTTGTGTGGGACCTTGTCGAAAGCCTTCTGAAAGTCCAGATGTAACACATCCACTGGTTCTCCCTTATCCACTCTACTAGTTACATCCTCAAAAAATTCTATAAGATTCGCCAGACATGATTTACCTTTCATAAATCCATGCTGACTTTGTAGTAGGATAGTAATTAGGTATGTTAAGAGAAAAAGATTAGTAAAGCCAATTGTGAGTCCATTGAAGGCAGAAACAGGTGAAATTATAATGGGGAACAAGGAAATGGCAGGATAGTTGAACAGGTACTTTGGTTCTGTCTTCACTAAGGAAGATACAAACAATCTCCCAGATGTACTAGCGGATCGAGGGAGACAGAGGGACTGAAGGAAATTCAGTATTGGGTAGACTGATGGGACTAAAGGCTGATAAATCCCCAGGGCCTGATGGTCTACATCCCAGGGTACTCAAGGAGGTGGCTCTAGAAATCGTGGACAAATTGGCGATCATTTTCCAATGTTCTATAGATTCAGGGTCAGTTCCTGCGGATTGGAGGGTAGCTAATGTTATCCCACTTTTCAATAAAGGAGCAAGAGAGAAAACGGAATTATAGACCAGTTAGCCTGACATTGGTGGTGGGGAAGATGCTGGAGTCAATTATAAATATGTAATAACGGCACATTTGGATAGCAGTAACAGGATCGGTCTAAGTCAGCATGGATTTATGAAGAGAAAATCATGCTTGACTAATTTTCTGGAATTTTTTGAGGAAAATGGATGAGCCAGTGAATGTGGTGTATCTGCAGTTTCAGAAAGGGGCAGATTATTAACTCAATGGGGTTAGGTTAGGTAAGGGGAGGTACAGCGAGACCTGGGTGTCCTTGTACACCGGTCACTGAAAGTTGGCATGCAGGTACAGCAGGCAGTGAAGAAAGCTAATGGAATGTTGGCCTTCATAACAAGAGGATTTCAGTACAGGAGTAAAGAGGTTCTTCAGCAGTTGTATAGGGCTCTGGTGAGACCACATCTGGAGTATTGTGCACAGGTTTGGGATCCTAATTTGAGGAAGGACATCCTTGTGATTGAGGCAGTGCAGCGTAGGTTCACGAGATTGATCCCTGGGATGGCGGGACTGTCATATGAGGAAAGATTGAAAAGACTAGGCTTGTATTCACTGGAGTTTAGAAGGATGAGGGGGAATCTTATAGAAACATATAAAATTATAAAAGGACTGGACAAGCTATATGCAGGAAAAATGTTCCCAATGTTGGGTAAGTCCAGAACCAGGGGCCACAGTCTTAGAATAAAGGGGAGGTCATTTAAGACTGAGGTGAGGAAAAACTTTTTTACCCAGAGAGTTGTGTATTTATGGAATTCCCTGCCACAGAGGCCAAATCACTGGATGGATTTAAGAGATAGTTAGATAGAGCTCTAGGGGCTAGTGGAGTCAAGGGATATGGGGAGAAGGCAGGCACGGGTTATTGATAGCAGACAATCAGCCATGATCATATTGAATGGCAGTGCTGGCTCGAAGGGCCGAATGGCCTCCTCCTGCACCTATTTTCTATGTTTCTATGTCTATGTTTCTAAGCCTTTGATAAAGTCCCACACAGGAGATTAGTGGGCAAAATTAGAGCACATGGTATTGGGGGTAGGGTATTGGCATGGATAGAGAATTGATTGGAAGACAGGAAAGAGTAGGAATAAACAGGTCCACTTCAGAATAACAGGCAGTGACTAGTGGAGTGCCGCAAGGTTCGTTGCTGGGGCCACAACAATTTGTAATATATATTAATGATCTAGATGATGGGATAAAAGTTACACTAGCAAATTTGCAGATGACACAATGCTGGGTGGCAGTGTGAACTGCAAAGAGGATGCTAGGGGTTTGCAGGGTGACTTGGATAGAGTGGGCAGATGCAGTATAAAGTAGATAAATGTGTGGTTATCCACTTTGGCGGCAAGAGCAAGGGGGCAGATTATTATGTGAATGGTGTCAGATTAGGAAAAAGGGGAGGTGCAACGAGACCTGGGTGTCCTTGCACACCTTCACTGAAAGTAAACATGCAGGTACAGCAGGCATTTAAGAAAGCTAATGGCATGTTGGCCTTCATAACGAGAGGATTTGAGTATAGGAGTAAAGAGGTCCTTCTGCGGTTGTACAGGGCCCTGGTGAAACCACATCTGGAGTATTGTGTGCAGTTTTGATCTAATTTGAGGAAGGACATCCTTGCTATTGATGGAGTGCAGCAGGAAAGATTGGAAAGTCTGGGCTTGTGTTCACTGAATTTAAGAGGATGAGGGAGGATCTTATAAAAACATATAAAATTATAAAATGACTGGACAAGCTAGATGCAGGAAAAAAATTCCCACATGTTGGGGGAATCCAGAACCAAGGGGCCACAGTCTAAGAATAAAGGGGAGGCCATTTAAAACTGATGTGAGAAAAACCTTTTCACCCAAGAGTTGTGAAATTTGTGAAATTCTCTGCCACAGAAGACAGTGGGGGCCAATTCACTGGAAGAATTTAAGAGAGAGTTAGATAAAGCTCTTGGGCTAGCGGAATCAAGGATATGGTGAGAAGGTAGTATTAGTGGGTAGTGGGGGGGGGGTAGTGTTAGGTGTGAGGAGGATGCTAGGAGGCTGCAAGATGACTTGGATAGGCTGGGTGATGGGCAAATGCATGGCAGATGCAGTATAATGTGGATAAATGTGAGGTTATCCACCTTGGTGGCAAAAACAGGAGGGTAGACTATTATCTGAATGGTGGCAAATTAGGAAAAGGGGAGATGCAACGAGACCTGGGTGTCATGGTACACCAATTATTGAAAGTAGGCATGCAGGTGCAGCAGGCAGTGAAGAAAGCAAATGGTATGTTAGCATTCATAGCGAAAGGATTTGAGTATAGGAGTAGGGAGGTTCTACTGCAGTTGTATAGGGTTTTGGTGAGACCACACCTGGAGTATTGCGTACAGTTTTAGTCTCCTAATCTGAGGAAAGACATTCTTGCCTTAGAGGGGGTGCAGAGAAGGATCACCAGACTGATTCCTGGGATGTCAGGATTTCCATATGAGGAAAGACTGGATAGACTTGGCTTGTACTCGCTAGAATTTAGAAGACTGAGGGGGGATCTTATAGAAACTTACAAAATTCTTAAGGGGTTGGATAGGCTAGATGCAGGAAGATTGTTCCCGATGTTGGGGAGGTCCAGAACAAGGGGTTACAGTCTAAGGATAAGGGGGAATTCCTTTAGGACCGAGATGAGGGAAAACATTTTTCCTCACACAGTGGTGAGTCTCTGGAATTCTCTGCCACAGAAGGTAGTTGAGGCCAGTTCATTGGCTATATTTAAGAGGGAGTTAGATGTGGCCCTTGTGGCTAAAGGGATCAGGGGGTATGGAGAGAAGGCAGGTACGGGATACTGAGTTGGATGATCAGCCATGATCATATTGAATGGCGGTGCATGCTCGAAGGGCCGAATGGCCTGCTCCTGCACCTGATTTCTATGTTTCTAAGGCTGGCACGGGTTACTGATTGTGGATGATCACAATGAACGGTGGTGCTGGCTCAAAGGGCTGACAGTGGGGCAGCGAGGGGGTGTGGGCAAGGTCTGGAGCAGCATCAATGCCGTGGGTATCTGTCCCTCACCAGCGTCCCCAACCCCCACCCCCATTTTGTCCCTCACCCTGCTTCTGTCCCCTCACGTCTCTCTCTCTCCCCTCTCTCTTTCACGTCTCTCTACCCCGTCTCTCTCTCTCTCTCACGTCTCTCTACCCCGTCTCTGTCTCTCTCCCAGACGGGATCCAGGACAACATCTCGGTGCAAGCGCTGGATCACATCCACTCTAACGAGGTGATCATGACCCTCGGCCGATCGGCCGCCGTGGAGGCATTTCTCCGTGACGCCGCACGTAAACGGAGCTTCCAGGTGATCGTGGCTGAGGGGGCCCCCTACTGTCAGGTACGGGGGAGAGGTGTCAGGTGAGGGGCCCTATGTCAGGTACGGGGGGTGAGGGGCCCTACTGTCAACGGGGGGTCAGGTACGGGGGTCAGGTGAGGGCCCTACGGTCAGGTACGGGTGGGGGCCCTACTGTCAGGTACGGGGGTGAGGGGCCCTAACTGTCAGGTACGGGGGGAGGGCCCTACAGTCAGGTACGGGGGTGAGGGGCCCTACTGTCAGGTCCGGGGGTGAGGGGCCCTACTGTCAGGTACGGGGTGAGGGGCCCTACTGTCAGGTACTGGTGGAGGGCCCTACTGTCAGGTACAGGGGGGTGAGGGCCCTACTGTCAGTACGGGGTGAGGCCCTACTTGTCAGGTACGGGGTGAGGGGCCCTACTGTCAGTACGGGGGTGAGGGGCCCTACGTCAGTACGGGGTGAGGGGCCCTACTGTCAGGTACGGGGGTGAGGGGCCCTACTGTCAGGTACGGGGGTGAGGGGCCCCCTACTGTCAGGTACGGGGGGTGAGGGGCCCTACTGTCACGGGTGAGGGCCCTACTGTTACGGGGTGAGGGGCCCTACTGTCAGGTACGGGGGTGAGGGGCCCTACTGTCAGGTACGGGGGGTGAGGGGCCCTACTGTCAGGTACGGGGGTGAGGGGCCCTACTGTCAGGTACGGTGAGGGGCCCTAACTGTCAGGTACGGGGGGTGAGGGGCCCTACTGTCAAGGTACAGGTACGGGGGTGAGGGGCCCTACTGTCAGGTACGGGGGTGAGGGGCAGTCTACTAGGGCCCACGGTCAGGTACGGGGGGTGAGGGGCCCTACTGTCAGGTACGGGGGTGAGGGGCCCTACTGTCACGGGGGTGATGGGCCCTACTGCCAGGGGGGTGAGGGGCCCCCTACTGTCAGGTACGGGGGGTGAGGGGCCCTACTGTCAGGTACGGGGGGTGAGGGGCCCTACTGTCAGGTACGGGGGGGGGGTGAGGGGCCCTACTGTCAGTTTCAGTACGGGGGGTGAGGGGCCCTACTGTGGGTACGGGGGTGATTGGGTCCCTACTCAGTACGGGGGTGAGGGGCCCTACTGTCAGGTAACGGGGGTGAGGGGCCCTACTGTCAGGTACGGGGGGTGAGGGCCCTACGTCAGGATTTACGGGGGGGGGGTGAAAGGGCCCTACTGTCAGGTACAGGGGGGTGAGGGGCCCTACTGTCAGGTACGGGGGGTGAGGGGCCCTACTGTCAGGTACGGGTGTTGAGGGGGGGGTGATGGGGCCCTACTGTCAGGTACGGGGGGTGAGGGGCCCTACTGTCAGGTACGGGGGGTGAGGGGCCCTACTGTCAGGTGGGGGGGTGAGGGGCCCTACTGTCAGGTGGGGGTGAGGGGCCCTACTGTCAGGTACAGGTGGGGGGTTAGGGGGGTGAGGGGCCCTACTACAGTCAGTTGGGGGGGGGGTGAGGGGCCCTACTGTCAGGTACGGGGGTGAGGGGCCCTACTGTGGGGGGGGTGGCCTACTTCAGGTGGGGGGGTGAGGGGCCCCCTAGGGCCCTACTGTCAGGGGGGGGTGAGGGGCCCTACTGTCATGGTACGGGGGGTGGAGGGCCCTACTGTCAGGTACGGGGTGAGGGGCCCTACTGTCAGGTACGGGGGGTGAGGGGCCCTACCTGTCAGGTTACAGTCGGGGGGTGAGGGGCCCTACTGTCAGGTACAGGCCCTTACTGTCAGTACGGGGGGTGAGGGGCCCTACTGTCAGGTACGGGGGGTGAGGGGCCCTACTGTACGGGGGGTAGGGCCCTACTGTCAGGTGGGGGGGGGGGGTGAGGCCCTGTGACTGTCAGGTGGGGGGGGTGAGGGGGGGCCCTACTGTCAGGTGGGGGGTGAGGCCCTACGGGGGGTGAGGGGCCCTACTGTCAGTGTGAAGGGGGGGGGTGAAGGGGCCCCAGGGGCCCTAACTGTCAGGTACGGGGGGTGAGGGGCCCTACTGTCAGGTACGGGGGGTGAGGGGCCCTACTGTCAGGTACGGGGGGGTGAGGGGCCCTACTGTCAGGGGGGGGGGTGAGGGGCCCTACTGTCAGTACGGGGGGGTGAGGGGCCCTACTGTCAGTGGGGGGGTGGGGCCCAACTGTCAGGTGGGGGGGTGAGGGGCCCTACTGTCAGGGGGGGGGGGTGAGGGGCCCTACAGTACGGGGGGGTGAGGGGCCCTACTGTCAGGTGGGGGGGGTGAGGGGCCCTACTGTCAGGTGGGGGGGGGTGAGGGGCCCTACTGTCAGTGTGGGGGGTGAGGTTGGTGGGGGGGGTGAGGGGCCCTACTGTCAGGTGGGGGGGTGAGGGCCCTACTGTCAGGTGGGGGGGGTGAGGGGCCCTACAAAACTGTCAGGTGGGGGGGGTTGAGGGGCCCTACTGCCAGGTGGGGGGGGTGAGGGGCCCTACTTGTCAGGTGGGGGGGGGTGAGGGGCCCTACTGTCAGGTGGGGGGGGGTGAGGGCCCTACTGTCAGAGGGGGGGGTGAGGGGCCCTACTGTCCAGGTACGGGGGTGAGGGGCCCTACTGTCAGGTACGGGGGGGGGGCCCCATACTGCCGGGTGGGGGGGCCCTACTGTCACGTACGGGGGGCTACTGCCAGGTGGGGGGGAGCTGCGGGGGGAGGGAGAGGACAGCAGGAGGGTGCGAGGGGCGGGGAAGTTCTGTTGATTTGACCTGCCCGCCCCCTCACTAATGCCCTGTGCCACAGGTCATGACCTGGCGAAGTCTCTCTCTGCCGCTGGGATCGAGACGACCGTCATCACCGACGCCGCCATCTTGCTGTCATGTCACGTGTGAACAAGGTACACGGGGGGGGGGGGTGGTGGGGAGATATTTGAGGGGGGGTTGGCTAGGGTGGGTGGAGGTGAGATGGGGGGGGGGGGGTCAGGTTATTGGCTGGGGTAGGAGTGACCTGCCTCCCCTCTCCCCCCCATCACAGGTGATCATCGGCACCAAGACCATCCTGGCCAACGGGGGCCTGCGAGCAGTGATCGGTGCCCATACTCTGGCCCTGGCCGCCCGGCACCACTCCACCCCCCTCATCGTCTGTGCTGCCATGTACAAGCTGTGTCCACAGGTAACCCAGCACCCACCTCTGTCCACAGGTAGCTCAGCGCTCAGCTGGGCAGAGCAGCAGCAAATGGAATTAATTCAGATGCATGTGAGGTGTTTCATTCAGAGCAGGACCTTCACGTGGGACTGGGGAGTGCTGTAGAGCTGGGGCAGTAGCAGTGCAAGTGCTTAGTTATAGAGAGGCATACATCCTCCTGCGCTCCATGGAATAGAGACCCAGCCGACTCAACCTCTCCCTGTAGCTCACACCCTCTCGTCCTGCCAACATCCTTGTAAATCTTTACTGAACCTTTTCAAGCTTGACAATATCTTTCCTATAACATGGTGCCCAGAACTGAACACAATATTCTAAATACAGTCTCACCAACGTCTTATAAAACTGAAACATGACCTCCCAACTTCTACATTCAATACTTTGATGAAGGCCAAAGTGCCAAAAGCCTTTTTGACCAACTTATCTACCTGTGACTCGACCTTCAAGGAACCATGCACCTGTACTCCTAGATCCCTCTGCTCTACAACACTACCCAGAGGCCGACCATTCACTGTGTAGGTCCTGCCCATGTTCGACGTTCCAAAATGCAACACCTCACACTTCTCTGTATTAAATTCCATCGACCGTTCCTCAGCCCGCCTGGCCAATCGATCCAGATCCTGCTGCAATCGTTCACAACCAGCTTCACTATCTGCAAAACCACCCACTTTTGTATCATCAGCAAACTTGCTAATCTTGCCCTGTATGTTCGCATCCAAATCATTGATGTAGATGACAAACAGTAATGGGCCCAGCACCGAACCCTGAGGCTCACCACTAGTCACAGGCCTCCAGTCTGAGAAGCAACCTTCCACCATCACCCTCTGCTTCCTTCCATGTAGCCAATTTTCTATCCATTCAGCTATCTCTCCTTGGATCCCATGCGATCTACCCTTCCAGAGCAGCTTACCATGCGGGACCTTGTCGAATGCGTTGCTGAAGTCCATGTACACAACATCTACAGCTCTGCCCTCATCCACCTTTTTGGTCACGTCTTCAAAAAACTAAAATCAGATTTGTGCAACACGACCTCCCACTGACCCTGATAGCAGAACCACAGGAAGACAGGCTTGTAAATAAGGCTGCTGGCATTGATGTTGTAATGTTATGTTACACTAGTACAAGGCATTGGTGAGGCCACATTTGTTGTATTGTGTAGTTTAGATCATTCTGCTATAGGAAAGAAGCCAGTAGCTGGAAATTGTAGAGATTTACGAGGTTGGTACCAGGGTTTGGGGGCCTGAGCTATAGGGAGAAGTTGGGCAGGCTAGGACTCTATTACTTGAAGTGCAGGAGGTCGAGGGGTGATCTTATGGAGAAGTACAGATCATGAGGGAGATAGATAGCGTGAATGAACAATCTTTTGACCAAGGTCGGGGAATCGCGTTAGGGTGATAGATTTAATCGGTACCTGAAGGGCAACGTTTTTCCACACACAGGGTGGTGGGTAGTTGAGGCAGACGCCACAGCATTTAAAAGACATTTGAACAGGTGCATGGATAGAATGTTTCAGTGGAATATGGACCAAACGCGGGCCAATGGATTCAGTCATGTATCACCCATAGAAGGAGTTCTTGTGACTGGAGTCTGTGACCAGTGACTTCTGTAGGAGCCTCTGTTTGCAATATCAATAAATGCAGTCGCTGCCTCAAAAAGGCTGGCAGCATCATCAAAGACCCACACCACCCTGGCCACACACTCATCTCTCTGCTACCTTCAGGTAGAAGGTACAGGAGCCTGAAGACTGCAACGACCAGGTTCAGGAAGAGTTACTTCCCCACAGCCATCAGGCTATTATACCTGGCTCGGACAAAACTATGATCATTAATAACCCATTATCTGTTATCAGTTATGTGCACTTGATCAGTTTATTTATTCATGTGTGTATGTATTTATATAATGATATATGGATACACTTTTGCAGTAAATGCCTACTATGTCCTGTGTGCTGAAGCAAAGCAAGATTGTCATTGTCCTCTCAGGGACACACGACAACAAACTCACTTGAACTTGAACTTGAAATGACTTGGATGAAAATGTAATGTTGGCATTGCTCTGCCCACTGATTCCATACTCGCCTTGTTAGGGCTGAGGATGTGTTTGGTGTTTAATACCAATGTGTTTCTCATCTACAGTTCCCTAACGAGGAGAACACCGTGCACAAGTTTGTGTCACCGCAGGAAGTGCTCCCCTTCACGGAAGGTGTGTAGTCGCGGGGCGAGAGGGCCCTGTGGGGCCTGGGATACACACTGGTCACTGCCTGAGAGCTCCCACTCCAGCCCAGCCCACCCTAGTAACATGTTGGCCTCCCACCCCCACCCGGCCCAGCCCACCCTGGTAACATGTAGGGCCTGGGGTGGTCATTGTCTGAGAGATCTCACCCCCACCCCCACCACCCTAGTAACATGTTGGGCCTGGGGTAGACACTGGTCATTGCATGAGAGCTCTCATCCCCAGAGCTCTCATCCCCAGATCTCACCCCCACCCGGCCCAGCCCACCCTGGTAACATGTAGGGCCTGGGGTAGACACTGGTCATTGCACGAGAGGTCTCATCCCCAGAGCTCTCATCCCCAGATCTCACCCCCACCCCCACCACCCTAGTAACATGTTGGGCCTGGGGTAGACACTGGTCATTGCATGAGAGCTCTCATCCCCAGATCTCACCCCCACCCAGCCCAGCCCACCCTGGTAACATGTAGGGCCTGGGATAGACACTGATCACTCTCCAGTGCAGAGTAGCTCTAAAAAAAAAGAAAAACCCCCCCCCCCCCACCCTGGCCCGGGCAACATGTAGGGCTGGGGTAGACACTGCCCAAGGCAGAGAGCAGTCAGCCATGCTGTCTGTGTGGAGTTTGTACTTTCCTCCCCACATCCCAGGCATGTTAATTGCTCCAGTTGTTGGCTAGGGGTGAATACGGATATGGTGATGAGAGGGAATGTGATGAGTGTGGGATTATTGTAATGGGCAGGGGGGTTGGATAGATCCTCTGTTTCCATGCCACGCTGTTACACTCTAACAGACTCAGTGTTCTCTCCAGCCGTCTCTCACTGCCTGTTGCTTGTATCCTACAGGGGAGATCCTGTGCAAAGTGAGCACTTACTGCCCAGTGTTCGATTACTGCCGCCAGAACTCATCAACCCTCTTCATCTCCAACATTGGGGGCAACGCTCCGTCCTATATCTACCGGCTGATGAGTGAACTCTACAACCCCGATGATCACCAGTTGTAACTCATTAAACTCACTGGTACCCCTGCCTGCCTGCCTGCCTGCCTGCCTCCATTCAGTGCCGTACATGCACGTACATACAGAGCCTGGCCTCGTAGGGTGACCTAGTTCCACAGACCCCACAGCTGTGTGGTCTGGTCAGCTGGGGCTCCAGTCACTCAATCCTCACCCACAGGCCACTTACTGGGCTGCCTTCAACACCTGCTGCACTGGGGCATTTCATCATCAGGTGTGTTCCAGGTATTAATGGGACTTGTGGCCAACATGGAGACTAGGAAGCTGGCCAAGTGTGGCTGACCAGAGGTTTCCTGTATCTCACTCACCTTGCCCATAGGGGTGAGCACTGATCGACTGGCCACAGGTGTGGGCTTTACTCTCAGCTGCAGGTACGATCAGCTACAATCTTGCTGCAGCTTACTTAATCTTACTTAAGGAAGTAGCTCAGGAAATAGTGGATGCATTAGTGATAATCTTTCAAAACTCTTTAGATTCTGGAGTAGTTCCTGAGGATTGGCGGGTAGCAAATGTAACCCCTCTTTTTAAGAAGGGAGGGAGAGAGAAAACGGGGAATTTACAGACCAGTTTTTAGTCTAACATCGTAGTGGGGAAACTGCTAGAGTCAGTTCTTAAAAGATGGGATAGCAGCACATTTGAAAGTGGTGAAATCATTGGACAAAGTCAGCATGGATTTACAAAAGGTAAATCATGTCTGACGAATCTTGTGGAATTTTCGAGGATGTAACTAGTAGCGTGGATAAGGGAGAACCAGTGAATGTGGTATAATCTGGGACTTCCAGAAGGCTTTCGACAAGGTCCCCACATAAGAGATTAGTATACAAACTTAAAGCATACGGTATTAGGGTTCAGTATTGATGTGGATAGAGAACTGGCTGGCAAACAGGAAGCAAAGAGTAGAGTAAACGGTCCTTTTCACAATGGCAGGCAGTAACTAGTGGGTACCGCAAGGGCTCAGTGCTGGGACCCCAGCTGTTTACAATATATAATTAATGATCTGGATGAGGGAATTTGAAGCCTGCAATATCTCCAAGTTGCGATGACACTAAGCGGGAGGGCAGTGTTTCGCTGTGAGGCAGGATGCTAGAGACTGCAAGGTGACTTGGATGGCTGGTGAGTGGGCAAATGTTTGGCAGATGCAGTTAAGTGAGGAATAAATGTAGTTATCCACTTTGGGTGGCAAAAACATGAAAGCAGAACTAATATTTAAATGGTGGCCGCTTAGTAAAAGGGAGTATGCAGCGAGACCAGGTGACATGGAATTTATCTAAAAAAAAAAACAACCAGACCATTGGAAAGTAGCATGCGTGCACAGGCATTGAAAAAAGCGAATGGTATATGTTAGCTTTCATAGCAAAAGGATTTGAGTAACTGATCAGGGATGTTCTACTTCGTTGTTACAGGGTCTTGGTGAGACCACACCTGCGTATTGCGTACAGTTTTGGTTCTCCAAATCTGAGGAAGGACATTATTGCCATAGAGGGAGTGCAAGAAGGTTCACCAACGATTCCTTCCTGGGATTCAGGACTGTCCACTTATGAAGAAAGACTGGATAGACTCGTTTATACTCTCTGAATTTAGGAGATTGAGAGGGATCTTATAGAAACTTACAAAATAACATAAGGTGTTGGACAAGGCTAATGCAGAAAGATTGTTCCCCGAAGTTGGTGAAGTCCAGGACACAAAGGGGTCACAGCTTTAAGGATAAGGGGGAAAACCTTAAGACCGAGATGAGAAAGACTTTTTTCACGACAGAGAGTGGTGAAAAAACGTCTCCTGAACTCTCTGCCACAGAGGGTAGTTGATGCAGTTCATTTGCTATATTTAAGAGTGAGTTGATGTGGCCCTTGTGGCTAAGGGATCAGAGGGTATGGAGAGAAGGCAGGGTACGGATAACTGAGTTGTATGATCAGCCATGAACAATTGAATGGCGGTGCAGGATCGAAGGGCTGATGTGCCTAACTCCTGCACCAAAATTCTATGTTTTCTATGTTAGTAGCACACAGGCACAAAACATACACTATACATACACAAACTCTAGCCATCAGACAGTGTAAATCTCCGCAGTGCAACTAGAGAGCACGCCACGTTTGGTGCAAGAGGTGGTCCGTTGCTGAGGTGGGTTAAAGGCTTGTGTGGTTATGTTCCGGAACCTGTGTGTGACGGGCATCTGTAACCTCCAGACTGCACCGTGTAGCAAGTGAGAATAGGGCACAAGTGATAGGTTGAAATGTCCTTAAATGTCCAAGAGCAATAAGGAGGGATGCTGACAATTATGTCAGTGCATTGCTGTCCCACTGCAACCCACCCGGCACCTCCACTACCAATAAACACGCACAGCAAAGCAGCTTCAATTATAGAATAAAATAGTGTTGGAATAAAACAGATACAAAAGTGCACACACACACACACATCACAGGAGGCAAGGATTCCTACCTCAGGTTCACAACAACTTTGAAAGTACATGGTGGCCAAGAGGTCAGATACCTGGCAGCTCAGGTGGTACACTGGGCCTTGCCCATTTCATAACCAAAGCACAGGCTGGTACAGCACAGCTACAGAATTCACAGCTCCGGGCAATCAATCAAACAGCTTTGCAGCCCGTCCACATGGTCCCATGCGTCTTCGCACTTTTGTAAGTTAGGTCTGAGGTCAACCTTGGATCAAATTCAACGCAACATAACATTCCAGGGGGTGAGCGGTAATATGCATGGGTTCACCTAACACACCACAAACACACATCACAACCATCACACCACAACACACCATCACACCACAAACACACATCACACCACAACACACAACACAAACCACAAACCACCATCACACCACAACACACAGAAACACCACAAACACACATCACACCACAACCCAACACACATCACACCACAAACACACATCACACCACAAACACACAACCCATTCCACAAACTCACCCTCACACACAGCACACCACAAACACAAAACATCACACCAACACATACCACAAACACACAACACACCACAAACAACACCGTCACACCAAACACAACATAACATAACATCACCGTCACACCACAAACACACCATCACACCACAAACACACAACACACCACAAACACACCATCACACCACAACACACCATCACACCACAAACACACCATCACACCACAAACACACCATCACACCACAAACACACCGTCACACCACACACAACCGTCACAAGACCACAACACACCATCAACATCACCACAAACACACCATCACAAACCACAAACCACAACACACTACAAACACACAAACCCATCACACCACAACAAACCATCACACCACAAACACAAACCGTCACAACCACAACACACCCGTCACACCACAAAACACACAACCATCACACCACAACACACATCACACCTCAACATCACCATCAAACCACAACACACCGTCACAAACCACAAACACAACCATCACACCACAACCACACCATCACACCACAAACACACCATCACACCACAAACACACCATCACACCACAAACACCAAACACACCAAAACACACCATCATAAACCACAACACAACACATCACACCAACCAACACACCATCACACCACAAACAACACAACACACTACAAACACAGACCCATCACACCACGTGAAACACTAATACACAACAAAAATAAAACAAACAACAACCATCAACACCACAAACACACCATCACACCACAACACACCAACACAGCCAAACACACCATCACACCACAACACACCATAAAACACCAACACACCATCAACCACACACCACCATCACATTCAAACCACAAACAAACAACACACCCTCACACCTACAACACACAAAACCATCAGCTCACAACACACACATCAACAAACCACAAACACACCACACACCATCACACCACAAACCACACCATCACAACACCACAACACACCATCACAACACCAACAAACAACATCACACCACAAACACCATCACAACCACAAACAACACCATCACACCACAACACACCATAACACACTACCACAAACACACACACACACCATCACACCCACAAAACACACCATCACACACAAACACAACACCATCACACCACAACACACCATCACACCACAAACACCACAACCAACACAACACACACCCTCACACCACAACAACACACCATCAACAACCACAAACACACCATCACACCACAAACACACCATCACACCACAAACACACCACAGCACACAACACACCACAAACACACCATCACACCACAAACACCCATCACACCACAAACACACAACACACCACAAACACACCATCACACCACAGAAACACACCATCACACCACAAACACACCATCACACCACAAACACACCATCACACCACAAACACACCATCACACCACAAACACACAACACACCACAAACACACCATCACACCACAAACACACCACCACAAACACACCAATACACCACAACCAACCATCACACCACAACCCACCAACACACCACAACACCCACCATCACACCACAAACACACATGGACCAGTCCATCATCAATCATTCATCCCCCTGACCACAATCACGCCAAATACATTTCCACCCCCATCGTCCCACCATACAGGAGCTGTAACAACATCTCCAACCGACTTATAAACAGTTATATCTGCCTTGAACAATGACCTGGCTTCACAGACCCCAGGCTGTGGACAGCTACAATGAAGATCTTCTTTGCAGCAGCAGTACAGCTTTGTACAACACACACGCACATTACTATGCTTACGCATTCTATTGTGCTTTTGCAAGTAAGAATGTCATTGTCTATCTGGGACATACAATAAATACTCTTGACAATTAGACATTAATGACAAACTGCACAGACAGTACAAAACAAAATACTGCATTAGCAGCATGTCAACCTTCCAGCTTCAGTTTACTCCTGATAAATGTGAATGATGCTGAAAGTGAAATAGGGCAGGACATTACAGTAAATAGGTGGAATGCTACACAACATCGATACAGACATGAACAGTAAATATGTGTCATGGTACTCCATCATTGGAAGTAGGCATGCAGGTGCAGCAGGCATGAGGAAAGCAAATGGTATGATAGCATTCATAGCAAAAGGATTTGAGAATAGGAGCAGGGAGGTTCTGCAGTTGTACAGGTTTTGGTGAGACCACACCTGAGTAAATGCGTACATTTTAGGCTCAAAATCTGAGGAAAGACATTCTTGCCATAAGGGGGTACTGAGAAGGTTCACCAACTGATTCCTGGGATTCAGGACTTTCATATGATAAATACTGGATAACTTGTCTTGAAACTCGCTAGAATTTTAGAAGACTGAGGGGGGATCTTAGAGAAACTAACGAAAATTCATAAGGGATTGGATAGGATAGCTGCAGAAGATTGTTCCAAAGTTGGGTGTCCAGAACAAAGGTCACAGTCTAAGGATAAGGGGAATTCCTCAGGACCGAGATGAGGAAACATTTTTCACAGAGAGAGTGTGAGTCTCTGGAATTCTCTGCACAGAAGGTAGTTGAGGCCAGTTCAATTGGCTATATTTAAGAGTTAGATGTTGGCCCTTGTGGCTAAAGGATCAGCGGGTAGG
>CM069139.1:2886819-2992532 GCA_035221665.1 Okamejei kenojei
AGATGGAAGAAGGATATAATTTGTTGTAGATGCAATATATATAATAGAAAGAGGTAGGGGATATTGGACTGGGGGGAGGGGATAAATGGTGGGGGAGAAATGGGTGGAGGGTGGAGTGATAATGTGGAGTGAGATGGCCAACTGCTGACCGCAGATTCCTGCACCAGGGAGCTTCTCCAACTGATGCGGCAGGAGCCGTAGGGTGATCGCGGCCGAACCCTCGGAGACGACGTGGGGAACATCATCCTACACGCTGGATGACGATCGTCCGTGATGGAGTACAGTCGTGTTATGGGGGGGAGGGTCACCGAGTAGAAAAGGGGGTCACAAAACATAAAGAGGGACGGGGGGGGGGTTGAACCCATGAAATAGAGAATCGCCGCAACCACTCCCTTGAGCTCAGCCCTCAATCCAGCTACATGCGCGCTCGTAAATCTCTCTGCCCCCTGGTGGAGGAGGGGACAGCATATGCGATTTAAACCGAAGATAGACACCAAAAAAAGCTGAGTAACTCACAGGTACAGGGAAACAGTCTGAAGGAGGAATGGGTGGCATTTCTGGACCTTCCAGCTTCACAACATTCATCCTTTGGCATTGGACCACACCTCACCAACAACTGTATGACTAACATAACATCCAAACTTCTATACTCAATAACCCAGACTGATGAAGGCCAATGTGCAGAAATAAAGCCCTTGACCACTTTCGGAACGATGTAACTGAACGAGATCCCTCTGCTCTACACAGAATCTCTCAGGGCCCTGCCCTGCTTTACTTCCCAAATCAACAATTCACACTTATTCCGCAATAAACTCCATTAACCATTCCTCAGCAAACTTACTGAACCAAGCCTTGTACACCCCCCTTAAGTTTCAGTTCAGTTTATTTGTCACGTCTACCGAGGTACAGGAAAAGCTTTGTTGTTGTGTGCTAACGCAGTCAGCAGAATGACAAAACAGGATTATCAATCAATCCATTATACGGTGTATAGATACACCGGAAAAAAGGGAATAAAACGTTTAGCGCAAGTCCGTCAAGGATATCCCGAGGGTCACCAATGAGGTAGAAAGAAGTTCAGCGCTGCCCTCTGGTTGTTAGGGGATTTTTGTTCAATTGCCTGATTACACTGGAAGAAACTGTGCCTGAATCTGGAGTGTGTTTTACCACACTTCTGTACCTTTTGCCCGATGGGAAGGGGAATAAAGGGAGTTGCCATGGTGCAACACATCCTTGATATAAGCTGCTAGCCTTGCCGAGTCAGTGTGAGGTGTAGATGGAGTAAATGGAAGGGAGGTTGGTTTGTGTGACGATTCTGGCTGCATCCACAGTTCTCTGCGATTTTCTTGACGGTCCTGGATGGAGCTGGTTCCCAAACCGTCTATCTGATGCAACCCGATAAAACGCTTAATACGGCGCATGTGTAGAAGTTGGTGAGAGTTGTAGGGGACATGCTGAACTCCCTAAGCCTTGTAAGGAGGTAGAGGCGTTGGTGTGCTTCTTGGTTGTTGCTCAGTATGGGTGGTCCAGAGAAGTTGTTGTGAATAATACTCTAGGAATCTGATGTTTTCAACTCTCTCTGCTTCAGCATCGTGCAATATAAACTGGGATAATGTAACCTCTTTGCTATCCTGAAATCCATCCACCGTCTCCTTTGTCAGGCTGTAGACAACACCAGAGGGCATGAGGTTCTCCATCTCCTCCCGTACTCAGTCACAAAATCGAATATTTGATAACCGTCCACAATGGTGGTGTTCGATCTGTGAATTTGAAAATGAATTAATTATGTACCACATTGCTGCCCAGTGGTGAGTCACAAGGATAAAAGACGGGGGCCTATTGGAAGCCCCCTTGTTAAGGATAATCTGAGGAGGATGATTTTGTCCCCTCTCCTCACTGATTGGGGTCTGCTGGTCAGGATGTCGAGGCTCTAGCTTGCAGACACCAAGTCCCGTGAGTTTGGCGATGAGCTTGGATGTATATTGGTGATTAAAGGCAGAGCTGTCGTCATGAAATAGCTGAATTGCATTACTGGAAACTCAGTCATTATACAGAATAACGAGTCTATTTCCCATTGAAATCAATCATTATAGATACAAACAGTAACGGGCCCTGCTCCGAACCCTGAGGCACACCAACTAGTCAAAGACCCCCAGCCCGAGAAGCAACCTTCCACCATCACCCTCTGCTTTCCTTACCATGAAGTACCATTTTCTAACCCTGTCAGCTATCACTCCTTGAAATCCCTTGCGATCTAACCTTCCAGAGGCAGCCTATCCATGTGGAACTTGTCGAACAACCATGAATATAAATTAACATTACTGGCCCGTGTGTATTTACTGTTTGAAATCAGTGCAGGTTGTAGAAAAGAGGCAAATTACATCAAATGGCCCAATGATGGAGGGCTGCTAGGGAGGTCGGGGCGATGGGGAAGGTACGGGGTGACGGAGAGGGGTCGGAGAGAGGAGCTACCTTCCCTGGGGTAGGATCAAGGTTTACAGTCCCTCAGAAAGGGACTGACCACCCACACAACCACTGGTCCCCCAGGTGCAGTGAGGAGGGAATCTGGGGCTGGGGTGGGATGGGATGGGCGATGGACTGACCACTGGTCCCTCCATGGACAGTGAGGAGGGTTCTGGGCCTGGGGGGTGGGGAGGGATGGGGATGGAACTGACCATCACTGACCACTGGTACCCTCTCAGCGCGGCAGTGAGAGAGGGGGTCAGGGCTGGGGGTGGGATGGGGATTGGGAAATGGGACTGACAGGCTGCAGTGAGGAGGGGGTCCTGGGCTTGGGGGGTGGATGGGGATTGGGGATGGGACTGACAGGCTGCAGTGAGGAGGGTCTGGGCTGGGGGGGAGGGATGGATGGGGCTTGGAACTGACAGGCTGCAGTGAGGAGGGGTCTGGGCTGGGGGGTGGATGGGATGGGATGGGTATGGACTGGCAAGCTGCAGTGAGGAGGGGTCTGGCTGGGGTGGGATGGGATGGGGATGGGACGACCAGGCTGCAGTGAGGAGGGGTCTGGGCTGGGGTGGGATGGGATGGGGATGGACTGACCACACTGAACACTGGTCCCTCAGGCTGCGGGGCCGCGGTGAGGAGGGGGACCAGGATTCGCTCCACAAGCTGCTGACTTCGGGCGGTCAGAGCGAGGACTTGAGCGGAGAACCCTCGCCCCCCTCAGGACCAACGTCATTGAGGCCGTCAACGAGCTGCTGCTTGAGCTGGGTGAGTGTGGTACATGGGGGCGTGCGGGTTTACTGGGGTGTGTGGAAGTGGGGTGCGGAGGAGAGTCTAGCTTGAGCTGGGTGAGTGGTGGTACATGGGGCGTGGGGGTACTGGGGTGTTGGGGAAAGTGGGGTGCGGAGGAAGTCTGCTGAGCTGGGTGAGTTGGTACATGGGGGCGTGCGGATACTGGGGGTGTGTGGGGATGTGGGGTGGCGGAGGGAGAGTCTGCTTGAGCTGGTGAGTGTGGTACATGGGGCGTGCCGGGTTACTAACTGGGTGTGGTGGGGAGAGTGGGGTGCCGGAGGGAGAGTCTTGCTTGACTTGGTGAGTGTGGTACATGGGGCGTGCGGGTTACTGGGGGTGTGTGGGGAAGTGGGGTGCGGAGGAGAGTCGCTTGAGCTGGGTGATTGTGGTATAAAATAGTGAGTGTGTTTGAGAGTGCATGGGGCGTGCACGGATACTGGGGTGTGTGGGAAGTTGGGTGGCGGAGGTAGATCTGCTTGAGCTGGGTGAGTGTGGTTGACATGGGGGCGATAGGCGGCGTTACTGGGGGTGTGTGGGGAAGTGGGGTTCGGGAGTGAGAGTCTGCTTGAGCCTGGGTGAGTGTGGTACATGGGGTAGGTGGGGTTACTGGGGGTGTGTGGGGAAGTGGGGTGCGGAGGGACAGTCTGCTTGAGCTGGGTGAGTGTGGTACATGGGGCGTGCGGGTTACTGGGGGTGTGTGGGGAAGTGGGGTGCGGAGGGAGAGTCTGCCAAGGTCAGTGACTGTTGGTGAGGGATGAAATTCAGTCCCTTGCGAGGGGTGACATACGGACTGATGATGTAGAGTCGCTGTGGATAGTATTGAGGAATTGTAAAGGTAAGAAGACACTAATGGGAGTTATCTATAGGCTCCCAAACAGAGGCCTGGATGTAGGGTGCAAGTTGCAGCAGGAGTTAAAACTGGCATGTAACAAAGGTAATGCCACTGTGGTGATGGGAGAGGTCTTCAATATGCAGGTAGACTGGGAAAATCAGGTTGGTTTTGGGCCAAAGAAAGGAGAGTTTGAAGAATGCCTCCGAGATGGATTCTTAGAGGCAGCTTGTACTGGAGCCTACCAGAGGAAGGCAATTCCTGGATTTAGTGTTGTCTAACGAACCAGATTTAAGAAGGGAACTCAAGGTAAATAAACCGCTAGGAGGTAGTGACCATAATAATGATTTGTTTTTAATTTGCAATTTGAGAGGAAGAAGGTTTTAAATCAGAAGTATCATGTTTGCAGTTGAGAGGGGAGCTGGCCAAGGTAGACTGGAAAGGGATCCTAGCAGGAATGACGGTGGAACAGCAATGGCAGGAATTTCTGGGCATAATCCGGAGGTGCAGGATCATTTCATTCCAAAGAGGAAGAAAGATTCTAAGGGGAGTAAGAGGCAACCGTGGCTGACAAGGGAAGTTGGGGATGGAATAAAACTAAAAGAAAGATGTATAACATTGCAAAGAGTGGCAGGAAGCCAGAGGATTGGGAGACTTTCAAAGGACAACAGAAGGTAACAAAAAAGGCAATACGGGCTGAAAAGATGAAGTACGAGGTTAAGCTAGCCAAGAATATAAACATAGAAAATAGGTGCAGGAGTAGGCCATTCGGCCCTTCGAGCCTGCACCGCCATTCAATATGATCATGGCTGATCATCCAACTCAGTATCCTGTATCTGCCTTCTCTCCATACCCCCTGATCCCCTTAACCACAAGGGCCACATCTAACACCCTCTTAAATATAGCCAATGAACTGGCCTCAACTACCTTCTGTGGCAGTGAATTCCACAGACTCACCACCACTCTCTGTGTGAAAAATATTTTTCTCATCTCGGTCCTAAAAGACTTCCCCCTTAATTCCTTAAACTGTGGCCCCTTGTTCTGGACCTCCCCAACATCGGGAACAATCTTCTTGCATCTAGCCTGTCCAACACTTAAGAATTTTGTAAATTTCCTTTCTATAAGATTCCCCATCAATCTTCTAAATTCCAGCGAGTACATGCCGAGTCTATCCGGTCTTTCTTCATATGAAAGTCCTGACATTCCAGGAATCCAGTCTGGTGAACCTTCTCTGTACTCCCTCTATGGCAATAATGTCTTTCCTCAGATTAGGAGACCAAAACTGTACGCAATATTGTGTCATGACACCCAGGTCTCGTATCTCTCCTTTTCCTAATCGGCCGCCATTCAAATAATAGTCTACTTTCCTGTTTTTGCCACCAAAGTGGATAACCTCACATTTATCCACATTATACTGCATCTGCCATGCATTTGCCCACTCACCCAACCTATCCAAGTCACCTTGCAGTCTCCTAGCATCCTCCTCACAGCTAACACTGCCCCCCAGCATCGTGTCATCTGCAAACTTGGAGATGTTGCATTCAATTCCCTCGTCCAAATCAATAACATATATTGTAAATAGCTGGGGTCCCAGCACAGAGCCTTGCAGTACCCCACTAGTCACTGCCAATACTGAACCCCCAATACCGTGTGCTTTAAGTTTGCTTACTAATCTTCTTGTGTGGGAAACCTTGTCGAAAGGCCTTCTGAAAGTCCAGATGTAACACATCCACTGGTTCTCCTTATCCACTCTACTAGTTACATCCTCAAAAAATTCAATAGATATAAGATTCGCCAGACATGATTTACCTTTCATAAATCCATGCTGACTTTGTAGTAGGATAGTAATTAGGTATGTTAAAGAGAAAAGATTAGTAAAGCCAATTGTGAGTCCATTGAAGGCAGAAACAGGTGAAATTATAATGGGGAACAAGGAAATGGCAGGATAGTTGAACAGGTACTTTGGTTTTCTGTCTTCATAAGAAGATACAAACAATCTCCCTGTACTAGCGGATCGAGGGAGACAGAGGGACTGAAGGAAATCGTAAAGTTATTGGGTAGGACTGATGGGACTAAAGGCTGATAAATCCCCAGGGCCCTGATGGTCTACATCCAGGGTACTTAAGGAAGTGGCTCTGGAAATCGTGGACAAATTGGCGATCATTTTCCAATGTTCTATAGATTCAGGGTCAGTTCTTGCGGATTGGAGGGTAGCTAATGTTATCCCACTTTTCAATAAAGGAGCAAGAGAGAAAACGGAATTATAGACCAGTTAGCCTGACATTGGTGGTGGGGGGAAGATGCTGGAGTCAATTAAAATATGTAATAACGGCACATTTGGATAGCAGTAACAGATCGGTCTAAGGTCAGCATGGATTTATGAAGAGAAAATCATGCTTGACTAATTTTCTGGAATTTTTTGAGGAAAATGGATGAGCCAGTGAATGTGGTGTATCTGCAGTTTCAGAAAGGGGCAGATTATTAACTCAATGGGGTTAGGTTAGGTAAGGGGAGGTACAGCGAGACTGGGTGTCCTTGTACACGTCACTGAAAGTTGGCATGCAGGGAGGTACAGAGGCAGTGAAGAAAGCTAATGGAATGTTGGCCTTCATAACAAGAGGATTTCAGTACAGGAGTAAAGAGGTTCTTCAGCAGTTGTATAGGGCTCTGGTAAGACCACATCTGGAGTATTGTGCACAGGTTTTGGGATCCTAATTTGAGGAAGGACATCCTTGTGATTGAGGCAGTGCAGCGTAGGTTCACGAGATTGATCCCTGGGATGGCGGGGACTGTCATATGAGGAAAGATTGAAAAGACTAAGGCTTGTATTCACTGGAGTTTAGAAGGATGAGGGGGAATCTTATAGAAACATATAAAATTATAAAAAGGGCTGGACAAGCTATATGCAGGAAAAAATGTTCCCAATGTTGGGGTTAAGTCCAGAACCAGGGGCCACAGTCTTAGAATAAAGGGGAGGTCATTTAAGACTGAGGTGAGAAAAAACGTTTTTACCCAGAGAGTTGTGTATTTATGGAATTCCCTGCCACAGAGGCCAAATCACTGGATGGATTTAAGAGATAGTTAAGATAGAGCTCTAGGGGCAAAGTGGAGTCAAGGGATATGGGGAGAAGGCAGGCACGGGTTATTGATAGCAGACAATCAGCCATGATCATATTGAATGGCAGTGCTGGCTCGAAGGGCCGAATGGCCTCCTCCTGCACTCTATTTTCTTGTTTCTATGTCTATGTTTTCTAAGCCTTTGATAAAGTCCCACACAGAGATTAGTGGGCAAAATTAGAGCACATGGTATTGGGTAGGGTAATTGGCATGGATAGAGAATTGATTGGAAGACAGGAAAGAGTAGGAATAAACAGGTCCACTTCAGAATAACAGGCAGTGACTAGTGGAGTGCCGCAAGGTTCGTTGCTGGGGCCACAACAATTTGTAATATATATTAATGATCTAGATGATGGGATTAAAAGTTACACTAGCAAATTTGCAGATGACACAATGCTGGGTGGCAGTGTGAACTGCAAAGAGGATGCTAGGGGTTTGCAGGGTGACTTGGATAGAGTGGGCAGATGCAGTATAAAGTAGATAAATGTGTGGTTATCCACTTTGGCGGCAAGAGCAAGGGGGCAGATTATTATGTGAAATGGTGTCAGATTAGGAAAAAGGGGGAGTGCAACGAGACCTGGGTGTCCTTGCACACCCTTCACTGAAAGTAAAACATGCAGGTACAGCAGGCATTGAAGAAAGCTAATGGCATGTTGGCCTTCATAACGAGAGGATTTGAGTATAGGAGTAAAGAGGTCCTTCTGCGGTTGTACAGGGCCCTGGTGGTGAAACCACATCTGGAGTATTGTGTGCAGTTTTGATCTAATTTGAGGAAGGACATCCTTGCTATTGATGGAGTGCAGCAGGAAAGATTGGAAAGTCTGGGCTTGTGTTCACTGAATTTAAGAGGATGAGGGAGGATCTTATAAAAACATATAAAATTATAAAATGACTGGACAAGCTAGATGCAGGAAAAAAATTCCCACATGTTGGGGGAATCCAGAACCAAGGGGCCACAGTCTAAGAATAAAGGGGAGGCCATTTAAAACTGATGTGAGAAAAACCTTTTCACCCAGAGAGTTGTGAATTTGTGAAATTCTCTGCCACAGAAGACAGTGGGGGCCAATTCACTGGAAGAATTTAAGAGAGAGTTAGATAAAGCTCTTGGGGCTAGCGGAATCAAGGGATATGGTGAGAAGGTAGTGGGGGGTAGTATTAGGTGGGTAGTGGGGGGGGGGTAGTGTTAGTGTGTGAGGAGGATGCTAGGAGGCTGCAAGATGACTTGGATAGGCTGGGTGAGTGGGCAAATGCATGGCAGATGCAGTATAATGTGGATAAAATGTGAGGTTATCCACCATGGTGGCAAAAACAGGAGGTTAGACTATTATCCCTGAATGGTGGCAAATTAGGAAAAGGGGAGATGCAACGAGACCTGGGTGTCATGGTACACCAATTATTGAAAGTAGGCATGCTGGTGCAGCAGGCAGTGAAGAAAGCAAATGGTATGTTTAGCATTCATAGCGAAAGGATTTGGAGTATAGGAGTAGGGAGGTTCTACTGCAGTTGTATAGGGTTTTGGTGAGACCACACCTGAGATATTGCGTACAGTTTTTAGTCTCCAAGATCTAGGACTAAAAAAAAAGACATTCTTGCCTTAGAGGGTGCGCAGAGAAGGATCACCAGACTGATTCCTGGGATGTCAGGATTTCCATATGAGGAAAGACTGGATAGACTTGGCTTGTACTCGCTAGAATTTAGAAGACTGAGGGGGATCTTATAGAAACTTACAAAATTCTTAAGGGGTTGGATAGGCTAGATGCAGGAAGATTGTTCCCGATGTTGGGGAGGTCCAGAACAAGGGGTTACAGTCTAAGGATAAGGGGGAATTCCTTTAGGACCGAGATGAGGAAAACATTTTTCTCACACAGTGGTGAGTCTCTGGAATTCTCTGCCACAGAAGGTAGTTGAGGCCAGTTCATTGGCTATATTTAAGAGGGAGTTAGATGTGGCCCTTGTGGCTAAAGGGATCAGGGGGTATGGAGAGAAGGCAGGTACGGGATACTGAGTTGGATGATCAGCCATGATCTTATTGAATGGCGGTGCATGCTCGAAGGGCCGAATGGCCTGCTCCTGCACCTGATTTCTATGTTTCTAAGGCTGGCACGGGTTACTGATTGTGGATGATCACAATGAACGGTGGTGCTGGCTCAAAGGGCTGACAGTGGGGCAGCGAGGGGGTGTGGGCAAGGTCTGGAGCAGCATCAATGCCGTGGGTATCTGTCCCTCACCCAGCGTCCCCAACCCCCACCCCCATTTTGTCCCTCACCCTGCTTCTGTCCCCTCACGTCTCTTCTCTCCAAGTCGTCTCTCTACCACCCGTCTCTCTCTCTCTCCTCACGTCTCTCTACCCCGTCTCTGTCTCTCTCCCAACGGGATCCAGGACAACATCTCGGTGCAAGCGCTGGATCACATCCACTCAACGAGGTGTTCTGTGTCTCCTTTGGACCCTCGGCCGAGGTGGAGTGCAGCCGCCGTGGAGGCGTTTCTTCTCTCTCCGTGACCCGCCGTAAACGATCTTCCAGGTGATCGTGGCTGAGGGGCCCCCTACCTGACCAGGTAACGGGGGTGAGGGCCCCTACTGTCAGGTGATGGGCCCTACTGTCAGGTACGGGGGTGAGGGGCCCTACTGTGGATCGGGGGGTGAGGGGCCATTCTTGGACAGGGGGTGAGGACAGGTACGGGGGGGTGAGGGGGCCCTACTGTCGGGGGGGCGACCCAATACTGTCTGTCAGGTACGGGGTGTGAGGCCCTACTGTCAGTACGGGGTGAGGGGCCCTACTGTCTAGGTTCGGGGTGAGGGCGGGTGGGTGGCCTACTGTCAGGGTACGGGGGGTGAGGGGCCCTACTGTCAGGTACTGTCAGGTACGGGGGTGAGGGGCCCTACTGTCAGGTACGGGGGGTGAGGGGCCCTACGGTCCAGGTGAGGCCCTACTGTCCAGAACGGGGGGTGAGGCCCCTACTGTCAGGTACGGGGGTGAGGGGCCTACTGTCAGGTCACGGGGGGGGTGAGGGGCCCTACTGTCAGGTACGTGGGTGAGGGGCCCACTGTCAGGTACGGGGGTGAGGGGGCCTACGTCAGGACGGGGTGAGGGCCCTACTGTCAGGTACGTGTTGGTGAGGGGCCCTTCTGTCAGGTGAGGGGGCCCTACTGTCAGGTACGGGGAGGGGCCCTACTGTCAGGTGGGGGGGTGAGGGGCCGCTACTGTCAGGTACGGGGGGTGAGGTGCCCACTGTCAGGACGGGGTGGGGCCCTACTGTTCAGTACGGGGGGGTGAGGGGCCCCCTAACTGTCAGGTACGGGGGGTGAGGTGTTCCAGGTACGGGTGTAGGGCGCCCTCTGTTCAGGTACGGGGGGTGAGGGCCCTACAGGGTTCATGTACGGGGGTGAGGGGCCCAGGTACGGGGGTAGGGGCCCTACTGTCAGGTACGGGGTGAGGGGCCCTACTGTCAGGTACGGGGTGTCAGGGCCCTACTGTCAGGTGAGGGGCCCCTACAGGGGGGGTGAGGGGCCCTACTGTACGGGTGAGGGGGTACGGGGTGAGGGCCCCTACTGTCAGGTACGTGAGGGGCCCTACTGTCAAGGGCCCTACAGTCGGTATGGGGGAGGGGCAGGTAACGGGGGGTGAGGGCCTACTAGTCAGTACGGGGTTGAGGGGCCTACTGTCAGTAACGGGGGGTGAGGGGCCCTACTTGTCAGGTGGGGGGGGGGGGGCCCTATTTCTGTCCAGGTACGGGGGTTGAGGGGCACTACTGTCCAGATTACGGGGGTGTGGGCCAACTGTCAGGTACGGGGTGAGGGGCCCCTAACTGTTAGGTACGGGGGGGGGGGAGGAGCCCTCTGTCAGTACGGGGGGTGAGGGGCCCTAACTGTAAGGTGGGGGGGGGTGAGGGAGCCTTCTGTTCAGGTACGGGGGTGTGAGGGCCCCCTTACTGTCAGGTACGGGGGGTGAGGGCCTATCTGTCAGGTACGGGGGGGTGTGGGGCCCTACTGCCCTAGGTGGGGGGGGGTCAGATCCCTACTTCAGGTGTGATGGGTGGTGAGGGGCCCTACTGTCAGGTACGGGGGGTGAGGGGCCCCTATGTTTCCAGGTACGGGGGGTGAGGGGCCCTTGCAGGTCACGGGGGGGTGAGGGGCCCTACTGTCAGGTGGGGGGGGTGGAGACTGTTCAGGTACGGGGAGTGTGAAGGGGCCCTACTGTCAGGTACGGTGGGTGAGGGGCCCTACTGTCAGGTACGGGGGGTGAGGGGCCCTACTGTCAGGTACGGGGGGTGAGGGGCCCTAGTCAGGTCAGAACGGGGGGGTTGAGGGGCCCTACTGTCAGGTACGGGGGTGAGGGGCCCTACTGTCAGGTACGGGGGTACGGGGGAGAGGGGCCTACGGCCCTACTGCACAGTGTGGGGGGGGTGAGGGGCCCTACGTCAGGTACTGGGGTGAGGGCCTACTGTCAGGGGCCTACGTCAGGGTTTCTGGGTGAGGGGCCCTATCTGTCAGGAGGGGGGTTAGGGGCCCTACTGTCAGGTGGGGGGGTTGAGGGGCCCCTACTGTCAGGTACGGGGGTGAGGTATTGGCCCTACTGTCAGGTGGGGGGGGGGGGAAGGGGCCCTACTCGGTGAGGGGCCCTACAGGTGATGGGCCCTATGTCAGGTGTGGGTGGGTGGGGGCGGTGAGGGGCCCCACGGTCAGGTACTGGCCCTACTGGTCAGGTACGGGGGTGAGGGGCCAACTGTCAGTGGGGGGTGAGGGGCCCCACTGTCAGGTGGGGGGGGGTGTACGGGGGTGAGGGGCCCTACTGTCGGTGGTGGGAGGGGTTCGGGGGGGGTGAGGGGCCCTACTGTCAGGGTAACGGGGGTGTGGAGGCCCCACTGTCAGGTGGGGGGGGGGGTGAGGGCCCTACTGTCAGTGGGGGGGTCTGTCGGTGAGGGGCCCTACTTGTCAGGTGGGGGGTGAGGGGCCCTACTGTCAGGTACGGGGGGTGAGGGGGTGAGGGCCCTACTTCAGTGTAACGGGGGTGGAGGGCCCTACTGTTGGTCTGGGGAGTTTGAGGGCCATACTGTCCTGGGGTGAGGGCCGTGTCAGGTACGGGGTGAGGGGCCCTACTGTCAGGTGGGGGGGGTGTGGGGCCACTACTGTTCAGGTGGGGGGGTGGTGGGGGGGCCCTTACTGTCAGGACGGGGGGTGAGGGGGCCCTACTGTCAGGTGGGGGGTGTGAGGGGCCTACTGTCAGAGACGGGGGGTGAAGGGGCCCTACTGTCAGGTACGGGGGGTGAGGGGCCCTACGTGTCAGGTACGGGGGGGTGAGGGGCCCTACTGTCAGGTACGGGGAAGGTAGGGGCCCTACTGTCAGGTCGGGGGGGTTGAGGGGCCCCGGGCAGGTACGGGCGTGAGGGGCCCTTAAATAGGTAACCGGGGTGGTTGAGGGGCCCTACTAAGGGTGGGGGGGGTGGATGGGGCCCTACTGTCAGGTATCGGGGTGGGTGGATGGCCTACTGTCAGGTTGGGGGGTGAGTGGGCCCTACTGTCCCAGGTACGGGGGGGGTGAGGGGCCCTACTGTCAGGTACGGGGGGTGAGGGCCCTAACTGACCGGTACGGGGGTGGGGAGTGGTACGGGGGGGAGGGGCCCTACTGTCCGGTGGGGGTCGGGGTGAGGCCCTACTGTCGGTAAAGGGGGGTGAAGGGGCCCTACGTCAGCTGGGGGGGGTGAGGGGCCCTAATAGTCCAGTACGGGGGGGGTGAGGAGGCCCTCACTGTCAGGTGGGGGTGGGTGAGGGCCCCTAAACTTTCAGGTGGGGGGGTGAGGGCCCTACTGTCAGGTGGTGGGGGGGGTGGAAGGGGCCCTACTGCAGGTACGGGGGGTGAGGGCCCTACGTCAGGTGGGGGGTTAGGGGCCCTCTGTTCAGGTGGGGGGGGGGTGAGGGGCCCTACTGTCAGGTGGGGGGGGTGAGCCCTACTGCAATGGGCGGGGGGGGTGAGGGGCCTACAGTCAAAAGGGTGGGGGGTACGAGGGGCCCTACTGTCAGGGGGGGGGTGAGGGGCCCTACTGTCCCAGGGTGGGGGGGGTGACCGGGGGGCCCCTACTGTCAGGTGTGGGGGGGGGGGGGCCCTACTGTCCAGGTGGGGGGGTGAGGGGCCCTACTGTCAGGTGGGGGGGGGGTGAGGGGCCCTACTGTCAGGTACGGGGGTGTTAGGGGCCCTACTGCCAGGAGGGGGGGGGCCCCATACTGCCGGGAGGGGGGGGCCCTACTGAACAAGTCACGTACGGGGGGGGGCTACTGCCAGGTGGGGGGGGGGAGGCTGCGGGGGGGAGGGAGAGGACAGCAGGAGGGTGCGAGGGCGGGGGAAGTTCTGTTGATTTGAACCTGCCCGCCCCCTCACTAATGCCCTGTGCCACAGGGGTCCATGACCTGGGCAAGTCACTCTCTGCCGCTGGGATCGAGACGACCGTCATCACCGACGCCGCCATCTTTGCTGTCATGTCACGTGTGAACAAGGTACACGGGGGGGGGGGGGGGTGGTGGGGAGATAGTTGAGGGGGGGTTTGGCTAGGGTGGGTGGAGGTGAGATGGGGGGGGGGGGGGGTCAGGTTTATTGGCTGGGGTAGGAGTGACCTGCCTCCCCTCTCCCCCCCATCACAGGTGATCATCGGCACCAAGACCATCCTGGCCAACGGGGGCCTGCGAGCAGTGATCTGCCATTACTCTGGCCCTGGCCGCCCGTTCACCACTCCACCCCCCTCATCGTCTAGTGCTGTCCAATTGTACAAGCTGTGCTGCTAAGTCCACAAGCAGGTGCTCAGCAGCAATGGTAATTCCATGTCAGGCACCTGTCCATCTGGTCCTCAG
Organism: Okamejei kenojei; assembly: GCA_035221665.1. Lineage (NCBI taxonomy): Eukaryota > Metazoa > Chordata > Chondrichthyes > Rajiformes > Rajidae > Okamejei > Okamejei kenojei. The sequence goes on from CM069139.1 coordinate 2,900,859, forward strand.
TGAGCAGCAGGGACGCTGGGCTGGGCAGAGCAGCAGCAAATGGAAGTGATGATTTCTAGATGAGTGGGAGAGATTGAGGAGTTTCCAGCATGAGAGTGAGAGCAGACCTTTCACGTGGACTGGGGAGTGCTGTAGAGCTGGGGCAGTAGCAGTGCAAGTGCTTAGTTATAGAGAGGCATACATCCTCCTGCGCTCCATGGAATAGAGACCCAGCCGACTCAACCTCTCCCTGTAGCTCACACCCTCTCGTCCTGCCAACATCCTTGTAAATCTTTACTGAACCTTTTCAAGCTTGACAATATCTTTCCTATAACATGGTGCCCAGAACTGAACACAATATTCTAAATACAGTCTCACCAACGTCTTATAAAACTGAAACATGACCTCCCAACTTCTACATTCAATACTTTGATGAAGGCCAAAGTGCCAAAAGCCTTTTTGACCAACTTATCTACCTGTGACTCGACCTTCATGGAGGAACCATGGCACCTGTACTCCTAGATCCCTCTGCTCTACAACTACCAGGCAGGCCGACCATTCACTGTGTAGGTCCTGCCCATGTTCGCCCACGTTCCAAAATGCCAACACCTCACACTTCTCCTGTATTAAATTCCATCGACCGTTCCTCAGCCCGCCTGGCCAATCGATCCAGATCCTGCTGCAATCGTTCACAACCAGCTTCACTATCTGCAAAACCACCCACTTTTGTATCATCAGCAAACTTGCTAATCTTGCCCTGTATGTTCGCATCCAAAATCATTGATGTAGTGCATGACAAACAGTAATGGGCCCAGCACCGAACCCTGAGGCTCACCACTAGTCACAGGCCTCCAGTCTGAGAAGCAACCTTCCACCATCACCCTCTGCTTCCTTCCATGTAGCCAATTTTCTATCCATTCAGCTATCTCTCCTTGGATCCCATGCGATCTACCCTTCCAGAGCAGCTTACCATGCGGGACCTTGTCGAATGCGTTGCTGAAGTCCATGTACACAACATCTACAGCTCTGCCCTCATCCACCTTTTTGGTCACGTCTTCAAAAAACTAAAATCAGATTTGTGCGACACGACCTCCCACTGACCCTGATAGCAGAACCACAGGAAGACAGGCTTGTAAATAAGGCTGCTGGCATTGATGTTGTAATTTTTAAGGTTACACTAGTACAAGGCATTGGTGAGGCCAACATTTGTTGTATTGTGTAGTTTAGATCATTCTGCTATAGGAAAGAAGCCAGTAGCTGAAATTGTTAGAGATTTACGAGGTTGGTACCAGGGTTTGGGGGCCTGAGCTATAGGGAGAAGTTGGGCAGGCTAGGACTCTATTACTTGAAGTGCAGGAGGTCGAGGGGTGATCTTATGGAGAAGTACAGATCATGAGGGAGATAGATAGCGTGAATGAACAATCTTTTGACCAAGGTCGGGGAATCGCGTTAGGGTGATAGATTTAATCGGTACCTGAAGGGCAACGTTTTTCCACACACAGGGTGGTGGGTAGTTGAGGCAGACGCCACAGCATTTAAAAGACATTTGAAAAACAGGTGCATGGATAGAATGTTTCAGTGGAATATGGACCAAACGCGGGCCAATGGATTCAGTCATGTATCACCCATAGAAGGAGTTCTTGTGACTGGAGTCTGTGACCAGTGACTTCTGTAGGAGCCTCTGTTTGCAATATCAATAAATGCAGTCGCTGCCTCAAAAAGGCTGGCAGCAATCATCAAAGACCCACACCACCCTGGCCACTACACTCATCTCTCTGCTACCTTCAGGTAGAATGGTAACAGGAGCCTGAAGACTGCAAACGACCAAGGTTCAGGAAGATTTACTTCCCCACAGCCATCAGGCTATTATACCTGGCTCGGACAAAAACTATGATCATTAATAACCCATTATCTGTTTATCAGTTATGTGCACTTGATCAGTTAATTATATTCATGTGTGTATGTATTTATATAATGATATAGGATACACTTTTGCAGTAAATGCCTACTATGGTCCTGTGTGCTGAAGCAAAGCAAGATTGTCATTGTCCTCCCTCAGGGACACACGACAACAAACTCACTTGAACTTGAACTGAATGAAAAGACTTTTGGATGAAAATGTAATGTTGGCATGGCTCTGCCCACTGATTCCATACTCGCCTTGTTAGGGGCTGAGGATGTGTTTGGTGTTTAATACCAATGTGTTTTCTCATCTACAGTTCCCTAACGAGGAGAGAACACCATCGCACAAGTTTGTGTCACCGCAGGAAGTGCTCCCCTTCACGGAAGGTGGTGTAGTCGCGGGGCGAGAGGGCCCTGTGGGGCCTGGGATACACACTGGTCACTGCCTGAGAGCTCCCACTCCAGCCCAGCCCACCCTAGTAAACATGTTGGCCTCCCACCCCCACAACCCGGCCCCAGCCCACCCTGGTAAACATGTAGGGCCTGGGGTGGGTGGTCATTGTCTGAGAGATCTCACCCCCACCCCCACCACCCTAGTAACATGTTGGGCCTGGGGTAGACACTGGTCATTGCATGAGAGCTCTCATCCCCAGAGCTCTCATCCCCAGATCTCACCCCCACCCGGCCCAGCCCACCCTGGTAACATGTAGGGCCTGGGGTAGACACTGGTCATTGCACGAGAGGTCTCATCCCCAGAGCTCTCATCCCCAGATCTCACCCCCACCCCCACCACCCTAGTAACATGTTGGGCCTGGGGTAGACACTGGTCATTGCATGAGAGCTCTCATCCCCAGATCTCACCCCCACCCAGCCCAGCCCACCCTGGTAACATGTAGGGCCTGGGATAGACACTGATCACTCTCCAGTGCAGAGAGCTCTAACCCCCACCCTGGCCCGGCAACATGTAGGGCTGGGGTAGACACTGCCCAAGGCAGAGAGCAGTCAGCCATGCTGTCTGTGTGGAGTTTGTACTTTCTCCCACATCCCAGGCATGTTAATTGCTCCAGTGTTGGCTAGGGGGTGAATACGGGATATGGGGATGAGATGGGAATGTGATGAGTGTGGGATTATTGTAATGGGCAGGGGGGGGGGGTTGGATAGATCCTCTGTTTCCATGCCACGCTGTTACACTCTAACAGACTCAGTGTTCTCTCCAGCCGTCTCTCACTGCCTGTTGCTTGTATCCTACAGGGGAGATCCTGTGCAAAGTGAGCACTTACTGCCCAGTGTTCGATTACGTGCCGCCAGAACTCATCACCCTCTTCATCTCCAACATTGGGGGCAACGCTCCGTCCTATATCTACCGGCTGATGAGTGAACTCTACAACCCCGATGATCACCAGTTGTAACTCATTAAACTCACTGGTACCCCTGCCTGCCTGCCTGCCTGCCTGCCTCCATTCAGTGCCGTACATGCACGTACATACAGAGCCTGGCCTCGTAGGGTGACCTAGTTCCACAGACCCCACAGCTGTGTGGTCTGGTCAGCTGGGGCTCCAGTCACTCAATCCTCACCCACAGGCCACTTACTGGGCTGCCTTCAACACCTGCTGCACTGGGGCATTTCATCATCAGGTGTGTTCCAGGTATTAATGGGACTTGTGGCCAACATGGAGACTAGGAAGCTGGCCAAGTGTGGCTGACCAGAGGTTTCCTGTATCTCACTCACCTTGCCCATAGGGGTGAGCACTGATCGACTGGCCACAGGTGTGGGCTTTACTCTCAGCTGCAGGTACGATCAGCTACAATCTTGCTGCAGCTTACTTAATCTTACTTAAGGAAGTAGCTCAGGAAATAGTGGATGCATTAGTGATAATCTTTCAAAACTCTTTAGATTCTGGAGTAGTTCCTGAGGATTGGCGGGTAGCAAATGTAACCCCTCTTTTTAAGAAGGGAGGGAGAGAGAAAACGGGGAATTACAGACCAGTTAGTCTAACATCGGTAGTGGGGAAACTGCTAGAGTCAGTTATTAAAGATGGGATAGCAGCACATTTGGAAAGTGGTGAAATCATTGGACAAAGTCAGCATGGATTTACAAAAGGTAATTCATGTCTGACGAATCTTGTTGGAATTTTTCGAGGATGTAACTAGTAGCGTGGATAAGTGGAGAACCAGTGGATGTGGTATATCTGGACTTCCAGAAGGCTTTTCGACAAGGTTCCACATAAGAGATTAGTATACAAACTTAAAGCATACGGTATTAGGGTTCAGTATTTGATGTGGATAGAGAACTGGCTGGCAAACAGGAAGCAAAGAGTAGGAGTAAACGGGTCCCTGTTTCACAATGGCAGGCAGTAACTAGTGGGGTACCGCAGGGCTCAGTGCTGGGACCCCAGCTGTTTACAATATTATATTAATGATCTGGATGAGGGAATTGAAGGCAATATCTCCAAGTTTGCGGATGACACTAAGCTGGGGGGCAGTTTCGATGTGAGAGGATGCTAGGAGACTGCAAGGTGACTTGGATAGGCTGGGTGAGTGGGCAAATGTTTGCAGATGCAGTATAATGTGGATAAATGTGAGGTTATCCACTTTGGTGGCAAAAACAGGAAAGCAGACTATTATTTAAATGGGTGGCCGACTAGGAAAAGGGGAGATTGCAGCGAGACCTGGTGTCATGGTCACCAGTCATTGAAAGTAGCATGCAGGTGCAGCAGGCAGTGAAAAAAGCGAATGGTATGTTTAGCTTTCATAGCAAAAGGATTTGAGTACAGGAGCAGGGAGGTTCTACTTCAGTTGTACAGGGTCTTGGTGATGAGACCACACCTGGAGTATTGCGTACAGTTTTGGTCTCCAAATCTGAGGAAGGACATTATAAATGCCATAGAGGGAGTGCAGAGAAGGGTTCACCAGAACTGATTCCTGGATGTCAGGACTGTCTTATGAAGAAAAACAGGATAGACTCGGTTTATACTCTCTGGAATTTAGGAGATTGAGAGGGGATCTTATAGAAACTTACAAAATACTTAAGGGTTGGACAGGCTAGATGCAGGGGAAGTTTGTTCCCGATGTTGGGGAAGTCCAGGACAAGGGGTCACAAGCTTTAAGGATAAGGGGGAAATCCTTTAAGACCGAGATGAGAAAGACTTTTTTCACACAGAGAGTGGTGAGTCTCTGGAACTCTCTGCCACAGAGGGTAGTTGAGGCCAGTTCATTGGCTATATTTAAGAGTGAGTTGGATGTGGCCCTTGTGGCTAAGGGGATCAGAGGGTATGGAGAGAAGGCAGGTACGGGATACTGAGTTGGATGATCAGCCATGATCATATTGAATGGCGGTGCAGGCTCGAAGGGCTGAATGGCCTACTCCTGCACCTAATTTCTATGTTTCTATGTTATGTAGCAGCACTGGCACAAAACATACACTATACACAAACTCTAGCAGACAGTGAAAAACGCAGTGCAACTAGAGAGCACGTCCACGTTGGTGCAAGAGGTGGTCCGTTGCTGAGGTGGGGTTAAGGCTGTGTGGGTATGTTCCTGAACCTGGTGTGGGACGAGGCATCTGTACCTCCAGCCTGCACCGTGGTAGCAGTGAGAAGAGGGCACAAGTGATAGGTTGAATGTCCTTAAATGTCCAAGAGCAATAGAGGAGGATGCTGACAATTATGTCTGTGGCTTTCGCAGCCCACTGCACCACTCCCTGCACCTCCACTACCAAGAAACACGGCACCAGCAAAGCTGCTTCATTTATTTTCCTGTGGGCATTTGCCTGGCCCAGCTACACCCATTCATTCAACAGTGCACAGTGTCCACACACTACCATCAAACACACAGGAGGCAAGGATCATTTCCTACCTCAGGATGAATAAATAGTGTTGGAACATGGGTGGGTCACACTATACACTCTGGGCGAGGGGATGTTTCCTACCTCCACTGGGCCCTAAGAACATGTGTGGCCGGACTATATCTTTTCTGATGTCAGATATCCAGGGATTCTCAGCTCAGGGGGAATCATTGGAGCTGGCTCCCTTTATATCATGCCTATTCATGCCCGTCATACAGTGCTACTGCAGGTCCGCAGTCTAATGATCTCCTCTAAGCACATGCTCCAGGTCGTGGGCTACTGATCATTCAACGCACATAACATTCCTGGGTACTTGTGAGTGTATACCTGCTGCTATGGGTCCTGGGTAAGTTAGGTCTGTGGTCACACCTGGGATCAACCTCTATACACAAGCACATATTCACACAGGGGTCACCACAAACCCAGCGTAACATCACCAACAAACACACATCACACCACAAACACATCACACCATCACACACAAAACACCATCACACCACAAACACACAACACACCACAAACACACATACACACCACAAACACACACACACCACACAACCACACATCACAACCAACACACCACAACACACACACAACACCACACAACAAACACAGCATCACACCACCACCTCATCACACCATCAAACCGTCACATCACACCACAAACAAACAACACCATCACACCAAAACACACCATACACACAACACACCATCACAAACACACCATATCACACACAACACACCATCACACACAACACACACAATCACACCACACCATCACAATCTCACCACAACACACATCACACAACAAACTACTCAATCACAAAATCGCCATCACTCCTCAAACACACCACACACCACAAACACTCCATCACCACAACACAGTCCATCACACCACAACACACATCACACAACCACAAACACACCTCAACACTCCCACTCCTCACACACACAACACATCACCACACAACAACACACCATCACAACACACATTCACACCAAACACACCATCACACAAACAGTACACAAACCACCATTCACACAACAACACACCATCACACCACAACACACCATCACACACACACACACACATCCGACACACCACAAACCATCATCACCACGACACACAACATCCCTCACACCACAACACACCTCATAACCACAAACACACATCACACCACAAACACACCATCACACCAACAACACACATCACACCACAACACCCATCACCCCACAACACACCCATCACACATCAACACATCATTACAACCATCACACCACAAACACACACATCCACACAAACCACCATCACGACCACAACACACCACTCACACACAACACACCATCACACCACAACACAACCATCACACCACAACACACCATAAACACACACACACATCACACCATACACATCAAACATCTCCATCTACACCAATCAAACACAACAAACCACAACACACCATCACACCACCACCCAACACCACCACAACAACACCACACACCTCAACAAACACACAACACAACCATCCACCCCACACTAAACCAACACACCACACCAATCCACACACCCATCAAACACACATCACACTTCCACAAACACCATCACACCACACATACACACCATCCACACAAAACCACAACACACCGTTATCACACCACAAACACACAACACACAATCACACCACAAACACACCATCACACCACAAAACCACCATCACACCCACAAATCACACCTCCAAACACACAACACACCATCACACCACAACACACCGATCAAAAAACCACAACAACAACCGTCACAACTCACCAAACAACCATCAAAACACACAAACCACATCCACACCACATCACACCACAAACACCATCAACAAACACACCATCACACCACAACACACCAGCACACACAAACACACAACACACCATCACACCACAACACACATACACCACAACACACAACAACACCACAACACCATCCACCTCAACACCACAAACAAACAACACCACAACACACCATCTCACCACACCACCATCAACCACAACACACCATACTACCACAAACACAACAGCACACAAACATCACAAACTCCACACACACACCATAACACACACACAAACACACCATCACACACACACTCAACAACACACAATTACACACTTTCAAACCCAACACCTCAAAACACACACAACAACACACCATCCACACCACAACACACACACCATTCACACACAACACACACAACAGCACAACAACAAAAAACACCAGTCACAACACACCATCACCATCACTCCACAAAACCACACACACCAACACACCACAAACACACCATCCACATTCACAAACACCACAAACATCACACACACAACACACCATCGACACAATCACCACAAACACACCACACAAACTCACGACACAAAACACACCTTCACAACCACCAAACACCCATCACACCACACACACCACAACCACAACAACACACAACACACCATCACACCATCAACACACCATCACACCACAACACACACATCACATCACATGACCACAAACGACCACCATCACACCACCAAAACACACTCACAACCACATACCACAAACACAAATTACATACAACACAATACACTCAATCACACACAAAACACCACATCACACACAAAACCATCACACCACAACACACATCACGACCCCCACCTACAACACCACAAACACACAACGAAACAACACAAAACACCAACACCACACACAACAACCACACCATCACAACCACACAACACACCACACCACACAACCAAGCACCAGGAAACACACCACAAACCACACGCCAAAAACAACCATCACACACACAACACACCCACACACCATCAACACCATCAACACCACGAAACACACCATACCCACCAACCACATCACGACCCGACCACAAACACACCATCAACACCACCAAACACACAACACAGCCACAAACACAACATCACAAAACGTACCACAAACACACCACCTACAAACACACAAGGCAAACTCAACACATCAACCACACACCATACCACAACCACACCATCACACCACAAACACACCATCACACCACAAACACACATGGACCAGTCATCATCATCATCCCCTGACCACAATCACGCCAAATACATTTCCACCCCCATCGTCCCACCATACAGGAGCTGTAACAACATCTCCAACCGACTTATAAACAGTTATATCTGCCTTGAACAATGACCTGGCTTCACAGACCCCAGGCTGTGGACAGCTACAATGAAGATCTTCTTTGCAGCAGCAGTACAGCTTTGTACAACACACACGCACATTACTATGCTTACGCATTCTATTGTGCTTTTGCAAGTAAGAATGTCATTGTTCTATCTGGGACATGACAATAAACACTCTTGACAATTAGACATTAATGACAAACTGCAAGACAGTACAAAGACAAAATACTGCATTAGCAGGCATGTCAACCCTTCCAGCTTCAGTTTACTCCTGATAAATGTGAAGTGATGCTTGAGAAGTGAAATAGGGACAGGACATGTACAGTAAATAGGTGGATGCTACACAACATCGATACAGGACATGAACAGTAAATATGTGTCATGGTACTCCAGTCATTGGAAGTAGGCATGCAGGTGCAGCAGGCAGTGAGGAAAGCAAATGGTATGTTAGCATTCATAGCAAAAGGATTTGAGTATAGGAGCAGGGAGGTTCTGCAGTTGTACAGGGTTTTGGTGAGACCACACCTGGAGTATTGCGTACAGTTTTAGGCTCAAAATCTGAGGAAAGACATTCTTGCCATAGAGGGGGTACAGAGAAGGTTCACCAGACTGATTCCTGGGATGTCAGGGACTTTCATATGAGGAAAGACTGGATAGACTTGGCTTGTACTCGCTAGAATTTAGAAGACTGAGGGGGGGATCTTATAGAAACTAACAAAATTCTTAAGGGATTGGATAGGCTAGATGCAGGAAGATTGTTCCCAATGTTGGGGAGGTCCAGAACAAAGGGTCACAGTCTAAGGATAAGGGGGAATTCCTTCAGGACCGAGATGAGGAAAACATTTTTCACAGAGAGAGTGGTGAGTCTCTGGAATTCTCTGCCACAGAAGGTAGTTGAGGCCAGTTCATTGGCTATATTTAAGAGTTAGATGTGGCCCTTGTGGCTAAAGGGATCAGCGGGTATGGAGAGAAGGCAGGTACAGGATACTGAGTTGGATGATCAGCCATGATCATATTGAATGGCGGTGCAGGCTCGAAGGGCCAAATGGCCTACTCCTGCAACTATTTTCTCTGTGGAGGCTACACAACATCGATGAACAGAGACACTGGTGATCTGATCCAATCTGCCCTGAAAGTGGCAAACACATGGATAGTATGTTGAAGGCAGCACACATGCCTGCCTCCGTAGGTCAGAGAGCACATGCATGGTCAGAGCATAGAACACAAGAGTTAGGATGTTATGGGGCAGCTCTATGAAACGTTCCAGTGGGAATTGTGGGCAGAACTGAACTGTTCTTCCATTTTGTCTTTCAACGTGGGCACCATTTCACTGTGAGAATCAAACCTTTGACTCTAAGGGCCACCTGAACCAGGCCTGTTTAGGATAGTGTCAAAAGTTTGCTTAATGCAAAGAACAGCTTATGAACTCAAGGTTACACCGAGACACCCTAACCTTCCCACATACAGTTTTCATATCCCTTGAACTTTTCCACATTTTCTCACATTACAACCACAAACGTGAATGTATTTTATTGAGATTTTATGTGATAGACCAACACAAAGTGGTTCATAATTGTGAAGTGGAAGGAAAATGATACATGGTTTCCAAATTGTTTTACAAATAAAAACTGAAAAGTGTGGCGTACAAAAGTATTCAACCCCTGAGTCAATACTTTGTAGAACCACCTTTCGCTGCAATTACAGCTGCAAGTCTTCTGGGGTATGTCTTTACCAGCTTTGCACATCTAGAGACTGACATTTTTGCCCATTCTTCTTTTCAAAATAGGTCAAGCTCAGTCAGATGTGATGGAGAGCGTCTGTGAACAGCAATTTTCAAGTCTTGCCAGAGATTCTCAATTGGATTTAGGTCTGGACTTTGACTGGGCCATTCTAACACACGAATATGCTTTGATCTAAACCATTCCATTATAGCTCTGGCTGTATGTCTAGGGTCGTGTCCTGCTGGAAGGTGAACCTCCGCCCCAGTCTCAAGTCTTTTGCAGACTCTAACAGGTTTTCTTCCAAGATTGCCCTGTATTTGGCTCCATCCATCTTCCCATCAACTCTGACCAGCTTCCCTGTCCCTGCTGAAGAAAAGCATCCCCACAGCATGATGCTGCCACCACCATGTTTCACAGTGGGGATGGTTTGTTCAGGATGATGTGCACTGTTTGTTTTCCGCCACACATAGCGTTTTGCATTTAGGCCAAAACCTAAAGGGGGCTGAATACTTTTGCACGCCACACTTTTCAGTTTTTTATTTGTAAATAAATGTGAAAACCATGTATAATTTTCCTTCCACTTCACAATTATGAATCACTTTGTGTTGGTCTATCACATAAAATCCCAATAAAATACATTTACGTTTGTGGTTGTAACGTGACAAAATGTGCAAAAGTTCAAGGGGTATGAAACTTTTGCAAACCACTGTAGATAAAGAAGCCTGTTACACAGTGGAAAGTTACTGAAGGCTGGCTCAAAGTCACAGTAACTTTTATTCGTCACACGCACCTAAAGGTGCAGTGAACCGTGACAACTTATCAAAAATGATATCACAATACTGCATGCTTTACGCGTGAGGACAATCTCTTGCATCAAGTGATTGCTAATAAAGTAGCTACAGTTTGATAGTGACTTATTCCAACAATACCCACGCAATAGGCACCTTCATAGACAAGTCATGGAGCAGAGAATCAGGCCCATCGGCCCAACTTACCCAGGCCGACCAAGATGCCCGATCTAAGTCTAGTCCCACGCACCCGCGTATGGCCCATATCCCTTTAAATCTTTTCTATGATGTGTCTGCATCAGCGCTACAATGCTGAGAACTATATTCTGCACTCTGTATCTTCCCCTTTGCTACCTATTGTACTTGAGTTTGGTTTGATTGTATTTATGTATGGTATATCTGATCTGTTTGGGTAGAAAGCAAAACAGTTTTTCACCATGTACCTGTCCAAGTGTTTTTTAAATGTTTTTTCATTCTATCTCTTCTGGCAGTCAAAGCTGCCCCTCAGATTCCTATAAAATCTTTCACCTTAAACCTGTCCTCTAATTCTTGATTCCTCCATATGCTGCATTCCCCCTATACCGATCATTATGTTTACACCTCTACAAGATCACACCTGCTTCCTGCACTCCAAAGAATAAAGTCCTAGCCTGCCCAACCTCCCATAAGGTCATAAGTGATAGGAGTAGAATTAGGCTATTCGGCCCATCAAGTCTACTCCGCCATTCAATCATAGCTGATCTATCTCTCCCTCCTAACCCCATTCTCCTGCCTTCTCCCCATAACCCCTGACACCCGTACTAATCAAAAATCTATCTATCTATGTCTTAAAAATATACACAGACAGCCTCCACAGCCTTCTGTGACAAACAATTCCACAGATTCACCACCCTCTAACTAAATACATTTCTCCCCATCTCCTTCCTAAAAGAATGTCCTTTAATTCTGAGGCTGTGACCTCTAGTCCTGTAGTCTCCCATTAGTGGAAACATCCTCTCCACATCCGCTCTATCCAAGCCTTTCATTATTCTGTACGTTTCAATGATGTTCCCCCTCATTCTTCGAAACTCCAGCAAGTACAGGCCCAGTGCCGACAAACGCTCATCATAGGCTAACCTGGGATCATTCTTATAAACGTCCTCTGGACCCGGCACATCCTTCCTCAGATATGGGGCCCAAAATTGCTCACAATATTCCAAATGCGGCCTGACCAGCGCCTTATAGAGCCTCAGCATTTCAACCCTGTTTTTGTATACAAGCCCTCTTATATACAAGCGGTTGCTTTCTTTGCAAGTCCCTTTACACCTCCGATTTCTGGATTCTCTCCCCATTTAGAAAATAGTCTACGCCGTGTTCCGGCAGTAAGTTCCTACGATCAAAATGCATGAGTCCACACTTTGCTGCACTATATTCCATCTGCCGCTTCTTTGCCCACTTTCCCAACCTGTCCAAGTCTTTCTGCAGAGTCCCTGCTTTCTCTACACTACCTGCCCCTCCACTGATTGTCGTATCATCCACAAACTTCGCCACAAAGCCTTCAATCCCCTCGTCCAAATCATTAATATACAAAGTGAAGAGCAGCGGCGCCAGCACCGACCCCTGCGGAACTCCGCTGGTCACTGGCTAGTTACTGGCAACACCCTCCTAATTCTTCTCTGCAGCCTTTCCAGCTTAACAACACCCTTCCTATAGCTGGGGAACTAAAACTGCACAAATTAGTACAAATGCAGTCTCACCAATGTTCTGTGCAACTGTAACATTACATGATAACGTCTACTACAATCAGTCTGAAGAAGGGACCCGAACCGAAACATCGCCTGCCCATGTTCTCCACAGATGCTGCCTGACCCGCTGAGTTACTCCGGCACTCTGGGTCCATGTTGAATAACTACTTTGGTTCTGTCTTCACTAAGGAAGACATAAATAATCTGCCAGAAATAGCAGGGGACCGGGGGTCAAATGAGATGGAGGAACTGAGTGAAATCCAGGTTAGTCGGGAAGTGGTGTTAGGTAAATAAATGGATTAAAGGCCGATAAATCCCAGGGCCAGATAGGCTGCATCCCAGAGTACTTAAGGAAGTAGCCCCAGAAATAGTGGATGCATTAGTGATAATTTTTCAAAACTCTTTAGATTCTGGAGTAGTTCCTGAGGATTGGAGGGTAGCTAATGTAACCCCACTTTTTAAAAAAGGAGGGGGAGAGAAAACGGGGAATTACAGACCAGTTAGTCTAACATCGGTAGTGGGGAAACTGCTAGAGTCAGTTATTAAAGATGGGATAGCAGCACATTTGGAAAGTGGTGAAATCATTGGACAAAAGTCAGCAGGATTTTATGAAAGGTAAATCATGTCTGACGAATCTTATAGAATTATTTGAGGATGTAACTAGTAGAATGGATAAGGGAGAACCAGTGGATGTGTTATATCTGGACTTTCAAGAAGGCTTTCGACAGGTCCCACCATAAGAGATTAGTATGCAAACTTAAAGCACACGGTATTGGGGGTTCAGTATTGATGTGGATAGAGAACTGGCCGGCAGACAGGAAGCAAAGAGTAGATTATAAACCGGACCATTTTCAGAATGGCAGGCTGTGACTAGTGGGTGCCGGGGCAAGGCTCAGTGCTGTGACTCAGCTATTTGCAATATATAGTAAGATGATTTGGACGAGAGAATGAATGAAAACATCTCCAAGTTTGCGGATGAACTACAAAGCTGGGGGGCATGTTAGCTGTGAGGAGGATGCTAGAGACTGCAAGTGACTTGATAGGTTGGTGAGTAAATGTAGGGTTACCCACTTTTGGTGGCAAAAACAAGGAAGGTACAAACTATTATCTGATATGGTGGCCGATTAGGAAAAGGGAGATGCTTACGAGACCTGGGTGTCATGGTAACACCAGTCCATGAAAGTAAGGCAAGCAGGTGCAGCAGGCAGTGAAGAAAGCGATTGGTGAATGTTAGCATTCATCAAGCAAAAGGATTTGCTATGTATAATGTGCAGGGAGGTTCAACTGCAGTTTGTACAGGGCCTTGGTGAGACCAACACCTGGAGTATTTTATGTGTACAGTTTTTGGTCTCCTAATCTGAGGAAAGACATTCTTCATGCCATAAGGAGGGAGTACAAAGGTCACCAGACTGATTCCTGCGGATGGACAGGAGCTTTCATATGAAAAAGAACTGGATAGACTCGGCTTGTACTCACTAGAATTTAGAAAGATTGAGGGGGGATCTTATAGACACCTTACAAAAATTCTTAAATGGTTGTACAGGCTAGATGCAAGAAGATTATTCCCGACGTTGGGGAAGTCCGGAACAAGGGGTCACAGTTTAAGGATAAGGGGAAAGTATTTTAGGATTGAGATGAGAAAAACATTTTTCACACAGAGTGGTGAATCTGTGGAATTCTCTGCCACTGAAGGTAGTTGAGGCCAGTTCATTGGTGATATTTAAGAGGGAGTTAGATGTGGCCCTTGTGGCTAGAGGGATCAGGGGGTATGGAGAGAAGGCAGGTACAGGATACTGAATTGGATGATCAGCCATGATCATATTGAATGGCTGTGCAGGCTTGAAGGGCCGAATGGCCTGCTTCTGCACCTATTTTCTATGTTTCTGTGTTCTCCACAGATGCTGCCTGACCCACTGAGTTACTCCAGCATTCTGTGAAACATCACCTATCCATGTTCTCCACAGATGCTGCCTGATCGGCTGAGTTACTCCAACACCATTCTAGTAAACCTCTTGTGCACCCTCTCCAAAGCCTCCACATTGTTCCTGTAATGGGGTGATGCTCCAGTTTGATGGAGGATTGTCTGTGGACATACCTGGTGGTTGATGTCCAGGTGATCCAGGTGATCCAGTGTCTGCCAGATGGCAGGATTGGAGGGGCCGGTCCATGTGCACCACTTGATAGGGTAGGTGACAGCTGGCCAGAGAACCATCAGCTGCTGCACTCGTCCACACTCAGACCGTGGCCAAACTTCAGCGCCCCTGTCAGCACGTACAACACTGGCAATGAGCAGGAACAGAGCAACTCCTCACCATTCTTTAGTCACAGGGTGGTGAATCTGTGGATTTCATTGCCACTGAAGGCTGTGCTAGTCATCAATGGATATTTTTAAGGCAGAGGTAGAGAGATTTGTGATTAGTACGGGTGTCAGGGGTTACGGGGAGAAGGCAGGAGAATGGGTTAGGTGGGAGAGATAGATCAGCCATGATTGAATGGTGCAATAGACGATGGGCTGAATGGCCTAATTCTGCTCAAATCACTTATGAGCATGAAGCATTTGCTGAAAGCAGCCGTTGATGGTGTAGGAGGATGAGAATGCCAGGGCAGGGGTACAGGTCCACAGCGAGACAGTGTCTCCTCATGGGGAGAGCACAGCACAACGCCATTGATCCGGGCACCGCAGAGGCCGGCTCATTCTGCCATCATCACTGGACCTTACAATGAGACGGGGGCTCCTATAAAGCAACAAAGTCCTGCAGGATTACAGGGGTGTGTGCAGGAATCACAGGGTGTGGGTGCAGGAATACAGTGGGTGTGTGCAGGAATACAGGGTGTGTGCAGGATTAACAGGGTGTTGTGCAGGAATAACAGGGGTGTGTGCAGGAATACAGGGGTGTGTGCAGAATACAGGGTGTGTGCGGAATACATGGGGTGCGTGCAGGATACAAGGGGGGTTGTGCAGAATAACAGGGGGTGCGTGCAGGAATACAGGGGTGGGCGTGCAGGATTTACAGGGGGTGTGTGCCAGGAATACGGGGTGCGTGCAGGAATACATGGGGAGCGTGCCAGAATACAGGGTTGCGTGCCAGAATACTAGGGGGTGCGTGCAGGATTACAGGGGGTGGTGCAGGAATACAAGGGGGAGTGTGCAGGAATACAGGGGGGGTGCAAGGAAAACAGGGTGCTGCAGAATACAGGGGTGCGTGCAGGAATACAGGGGGTGGTGTGCAGGAATACAGGGGGTGTGTGCAGGAATACAGGGGTGTGTTCAGGAAACAGGGGGTGGTGTGCAGGAATACAGGGGTGTGTGCAGATTACAAGGGGAGTGTAGCAAGGAATACAGGGGTGGGTGCAAGGAAATAGGGGAATTGTGGCCGGATTACAGGGGGTGCGTGCAGGATTCACAGGGGGTGTGTGCAAGGAATAACAGGGGGTTGTGAAGGAATACAGGGGGTGTGTGCAGGATTACAGGGGGCGTGCTTGGAAAACAGGGGGGCGTGGCAGGAATACAGGGGGTGTGTGCAGGTAATACAGGGGTGTCGGTGCAGGATAACAGGGGGTGTGTGCAGGAATACAGGGGGTTGTGTGGCATAAAAACAGCGGTGTGTGTGCGGATTACAGGGGGTGTGTTGCAGGAATTACAGGGGGTTGTGTGCAGAATACAGGTGGTGAGTGCAGGAATACGGGGTGTGTGCAGAATACCGGGTTGTGTGCATGAAAAAACAGGGGGTGTGAGCAGGAAATACAGGGGGTGTGTGCAGGAGATACAGGGGGTGTGTCAGGATTACGGGTGTAGTGGCAGGATTACAGGGGGTGTGTTCAGGAATACAGGGGGTGTGTGCAGAATACAGGTGGTGGGTGCAGGATTAAACGGGGGTGTGCAGGATATACAGGGGCGTGTGAGCAGGAATACAGGGGGTGTGTGCAGGGATTACAGGGGTGTGTGCAGGATTACAGGGGGTGTGTGCAGATTACATGG
Source organism: Okamejei kenojei (assembly GCA_035221665.1). NCBI lineage: Eukaryota > Metazoa > Chordata > Chondrichthyes > Rajiformes > Rajidae > Okamejei > Okamejei kenojei. The sequence goes on from CM069139.1 coordinate 2,918,009, forward strand.
GGGTGTGTCAGGATTACAGGGGGTGTGTGCAGGAATACAGGGGGTGTGTGCAGCAATACAGGGGTTGTGTGCAGGAATACAGGGGGTGTGTGCCAGGAATACAGGGGGGACTGCAGCAATAGGAGGGTGTGTGCAGAATACAGGGTGTGTGTCAGGAATATCAGGGGGATGTAGTGCAGTATTACAGGGGTGTGTGCAGGAATACATGGTGTGATGCAGGAATACAGGGTGTGTGTGCCTGGAAATACAGGGGTGGTGTGTGCAGAATACAGGGTGTGTTCAGGAATACAGGGGGTGTGGGCAGGATTACAGGGGGGTGTGGTGCAGGATACAGGGGAGTGTGCAGGATTACGAGGGGGTGTGTGCAGGATTACAGGTGGTGTGTGCATTAAATACTGGGTGTGTGCAGAAATACAGGAGGGTGTGTGCAGGAATACAGTGTGTGCAGGATTACAGGGGTGTGTGCAGGATACAGGGTGAGTGTGCAGGATAACAGGGGTGTGTGCAGGATTACAGGGGGTGTGTGCAGAATACAGGGGGGTGTGTGCAGGAATACAGGGGCGTAGTGCAGGATTACGTGTGTGTGCAGATTACAGGGGGTGTGGTGCATGGAATACAGGGGTGTGTGCAGGAATACACGGGGTGTGTGCAGGAACATACAGGGGGTGTGTGCAGGAAATACAGGGGTGTGTGCAGAATACAGGGGTGTGTGGAAGGAATACAGGGGGTGTGTGGGCAGGATTAACGGTGTGTGCGGGGGATAAACAGGGTGTGTGCAGTAATACAGGGGGTGTGTGCAGGAATACGGGGTGTGTGCAGGAATACAGGGGGTGGGTGGTGCAGGAATACAGGGGGTCTGTGTGCAGGAATACAGGGTGGTGTGTGCAGGAATACAGGGGGTGGTGCAGGATACAGGGGTGTGTGCAGGAAATAACAGGGTGTGTGAGCAGGAATAACAGGTGGGTGAGTGCAGAATACGGGGGTGTGTTCAAGAATACAGGGTGTGTGGCAGTGAAATACAGGGTTGTGTGCAGGATTACGGTTGTGCAGGATAACAGGGGTGTGTGCAGGAATACAGGGGGCGTGTGCAGAATACAGGGGGTGTGTGTCAGATTACGGGGGTGTGCAGGATTACAGGGGTGTGTCAGGAAAACGGGTGTGGCAGGATTACAGGGGGTTGTGCAGGATTACAGGGGGTGTGTGCAGGATTACAGGGGGTGTGTGCAGGATTTACAGGGGGGTGTGCAGGATTAACAGGGGTGTGTGCAGATTACAGGTGTGTGCTAGGATTACAGGGGGTGTGTGCAGGATTAAAGGGGGTGTCTGCAGATTACAGGGGGTTGTGCAGATACAGGGTGTGTGCAGGATTACAGGGGTGTGTGCAGGCTTAAAGGGGGTTAGTGCAGGAATAACAAGGGGTGTAGTACAGCAATACATGGGGTGTGTGCAGGAATACAGGGGGTGTGTGCAAGGAATACAGGGGGGCGTGCAGCAATAGAGGGGGTGTTTGCAGGAATACCAGGGGTGCCGTGCAGGATACAGGGGGTGTGTGCAGGAATACAAGGGGTGTGTGGCAGCAATACAGGGAGGTGTGTGCAGGAATACTAGGGGTGTGTGCAGGAATACAGGGGGCGTGCTGCAAATTTCAAGGGGGTGTGTGCCAGGAAGGGTGCTTCCCTCCACTATGGTTGCAGAGCCAAGGGGTCACAGTATTCATCATAGACTGAGATCCAGAGATCCCAATGCTGATGTGTCCGTCAACACGGAAACTTTCACCACCACAGTGCGAACATATTAATCCCTGCAATGATGACATGCAGTGGTAGGGGTTCCTGTCTGTGTGGGGGGGGGGGGTGGTTGGGAAGCTTCTCCCATGATTGGGTGGGGGGTATGGGGGGTTCCAGCAGTGGAAGCGTATCAGGGGTTGGTGGGGTTCCTGCTGTGGTGGCGCTGGTGGACAACTCCGGGGGGGGGGGGGGGGTGGTTGTGGAGCTTCTCCCATGATTGGGGTGGGGTGTAGGGGGGTTCCAGCAGTGAGCGTATCAGGGGTTGGGGGGGTTCCGTAGCCTATGCTGGTGGCGGGGGGGGGGTTGGTGGAGCTTCTCCCATTGATTGGGGTGGGGGGGTAGGGGGGTTTCCAGCAGTGGAGCGTATCGGGGTTGGGGGGGTTTCCTGCTGGTGCGGGGGGGGGGGGGAGGGGGTTTGTGGTGTGGCTTCCTGTGGCGGGTGGGTGGGGTGCCCTGAGCGGTAGGGGGATTTGGGGGGTTCCACCCATTGTTGGGGTTTACTCACTCGTGACAGGCCTGTGATGCGAGCACCTTCAGCATGGTCCGTGACAGCACGGCGGGGGCACCTCCCCTGGTCTGGAGCACCTGGTGACACGAGGGGGGGGTCACCGAGAGACCACTTAGCACTACCCTCCCCCCAAGCCCCCCACCCACTCCTCCCCCCTCCCCACGCGACAGTGGGGGATAGGGGGGGTCACTGAGACCACTCATCCCACCCCCACCCACCCACTCCGAGACACGGGGAGAGGGGGGTCACTGAGAAACCAGCACACGGGGACGGGGGGTGGGGAAGGACGCACCCAGTCCTCCAGCCTGTTGTCCCTCCCCTCTCCATCCATTCGCCCTCTCCACCCGCTCCCCCACCGGAGCACAGACCCCCCCCCACCCCCACCCCCACCCCGTCAGCTACGACTCACCTCAATCTGTTCTCTGAGGAACTCCTGCAGGAACAGAGAGACACGGGGTTCAGGGGAGAAGGGGACAAGAGGGGTTCAGTGGGAAGGGTACAACACAGCAACAGTAACAACACCCCACCATCCCGCCTGTGATAAATCCCACCCAGCTCAGCACACACTCGCAAACACAGCCATCCTGAATGTCAGGTGCCCTGGCCACTCAGAGAAGGTTTCAAGCTGTTTCTGGAAAGTCCAGCCTTCAGCAGCCTGCAGTTTCTCACCCTAATCCACAACACTCACAACTCCATCCAAGACCGCAAGAAATGGAAGCAGCCCAGACCATCAGGCAAACCAACCTCCCTTCCATCGACTCCATCTACACCTCACCCTGCCTCGAAGAGGCCAGCAGCATCATCAAGGACCTTTCTCACCTTGGTCACTCCCTCCTCCCCTCTGCAAAAGATATATAGATATGAAAATATTGCCTATTGTCTAAAAGGCACACCTCCAGATTCAGGGACAGTGTCTACCCAGCTGTTCTATCCTACCACAACCAGAGAGCGGTCCTGAAGTAGCATCTCACCATTGTGGCTATCCATCGAGGCATCCATGATATGGTCCCATCGTTTTTGGCTGTTTTTACGGACTCGCTGGCTTGTGAGTCCAATCCTGGCTTTGCAGCTCACAGAACGAAGACGCCTGTGCGTGCGTGTGTTTAACGTGTGCGGGATGTTGCGCTCCAAGAAGCGCACGCTCCTTCACTCAGGATACTGAGTTGGATGATCAGCCATGATCATATTGAATGGCGGTGCAGGCTCGAAGGGCCGAATGGCCTGCTCCTGCACCTATTTTCTATGTTTCTATGTCTATGTTTCACAAATTAATCAACTCATTCCAATGGCAAAGGAACCAAGACGAATGGAGCAGATAGATCTGTTGCAGCCTTCATCCGCCTTCACAGCCATTGAGCAAGATAACTTTGTCCGCCTGGTCACTTGTAGGTTGGATCCTCGACCTTGCCGCCATGGGTGGCCCTACCAGAAGCTGGTGCTTCCGACGGCATCGCTCTCGGAATCATTGGGTCACACAAGCCTCCTCACCACGACAAGGTAAACAATCCGAAGAACTATCTACCTCATCGGAGACCCTCGGACTATTTTTGATCGGACTTTATCTTGCACTTAACGTTATTCCCTTCTCATGCTGAATATTCAGGGTTATATGTCCTCTAAGAAAGACAGACAGGTGGGCTGAGGGGATGGGTGCATTCTTAGAGCAGCTTGTACTGTAGCCGACCAGGGAAAAGAGATTTTTTGATTTAGTGTTATGTAATGAACCGGATTGGATAAGGAAACTCAAGGTAAAGGAACCATTAGGAGGTAGCGATCACAACATAAGTCTTCATCTGCATTTAGAGAGGGAGAAGGTGAAATAGGATGTGTCAGTATTGCTGCTGGGCACAGAGGCATGAGGGAGGAGCTGGCCAAAGTTGACTGGATAGGGACCCTAGCAGGGATGATGATGGAACAGCAATGGCAGGAATTTCTGGGAATAATCCGGAATTTTGATCTTTTCATTCCAAAGAGGAAGAAAGATTCCAGGGGGAGAAAGAGGCGACCGTGGCTGACAAGGGAAGTCAAGGACAGTATAAAACTAAAAGAGAAGGAGTATAACAGCAAAGAGTAGTGGGAAGCCAGAGGATTGGGAAACTTTTAAACAGAAAGTAACTAAAGAGGCAATACGGGGAGACAAGATGAAATATGAAGGTAAACTAGCCAATAATATAAAAGAGGATAGCAAGAGTTTCTTCAGTTATATAAAGAGTAAGAAAGAGGCAAGAGTGGACGTTGGATCACAGGAGAACGATGCAGGAGAAGTGATAATGGGGAATAAAGAAATGGCGGAGGAGTTGAATAACTTTTTTGCATCAGTCTTCACAGTGGAAGACACCGGCAACGTGCCAGAAATTCAAGAGAGTCCAAGGTTGGAAGTTAGTGGAGCGGCTGTTACTAGGGAGAAGGTGCTTGGGAAGCTGAAAGGGCTGAAGGTGGATAAGTCACCTGGAGCGGATGGACTGCACCCTAGGGTTCTGAAAGACATGGCTGTAGAGATTGTGGAGGCAAAGATAGTGATATTTCAGGAATCACTAGAGTCAGGAGAGGTCCCAGATGATTGTAAAATTGCCAATATTACCCCGCTGCACAAGAAGGGAGCAATGCAGGATAGTGGGAACTATAGGCCGGTTAGTCTGACTTTGGAGGTTGGTAAGATTTTAGTTCATTATAAAGGATGAGGTTACGGAGTTCACGATAAAATAGGCGGACGTCAGCATGGCTTTGTGAAGGGGACGTCTTACTTGACAAATCTGCTGGAATTCTTTGAAGAAGTAAATAGCAGAACAGACAAAGGAGAGTCAGTAGATGTTGTTTACTTAGATTTTCAGAGAGCCTTTGATAAGGTGCCACACGTGAGGCTGCTAAGGAAGATGAGAGCCCACGGTATCAAGGGGCAGATACTAGCATGGATCGCAGGTTGTCTGGATGGCAGAAGGCAAAGTGGCAATAAGGGGGGACCCGGGGGAAGAAGAGCTCCAACTGCCGGCCCACGGCCTACTTCTACCATGGGCGCGGCGGGGACTTACTTACCATCAGGAGCGGGGTCCCTCGCCAGGGATCCCTGGAGAGGAGCTCCAGACTGCCGGCCCTGCAGTCTGCGGGGCTTCTGACTGCGGCAGGAACTTTAAATCTCCGACCTCCGGCCTACACCAGCCTGAAGCCGCAGGGGAGGCACCGATTCAGGACTTACCTGGACTTTTTACCCTGTCTGCACATCTGGATGCCCGCAGCGGCAGCTGCGGAGGGTGGAGGTCCCGACCACGGGGAAACAGTGGAGGAGGACTGGCCAAATTTTGTGCCTTCCGCCACACTGATGAATGCTGTGGTGGATGTTTGTGTTACATTTTTATTGTGTATTGTGTGTTCTTTATCATTGTACCGCCGCTGGCAAATTAATTTCACTTGCACTTTATGCACAATGTGATAAATAAAACCGTATTGTATTGTATTGTATTATATTGTACGTGGAGAGGATGTTTCCACTAGTGGGAGAGTCTAGGACCAGAGGTCACAGCCTCAGAATTAAAGGACGTTCTATTAGGAAGGAGATAAGGAGAAATGTATTTAATCAGAGGGTGGTGAATCTGTGGAATTCTTTGCCACAGAAGGCTGTGGAGGCCACAAATCAGTGGATATATTTAAGACAGAGATTGATAGATTCTTGATTAGTACAGGTGTCAGGGGTTTTGGGGAGAAGGCAGGAGAATGGGGTTGGGTGGGAGAGATAGATCAGCTATGATTGAATGGCGGAGCAGACTTGATGGGCCTAATGGCCTTATTCTACTATAACTTATGATCTTATGTATCTGTACACTGTGGATGGCTCAACTTTAACCATGTATAGTCTTTCCAATGACGGAAAGCACACAACAAAAAGCTTGTCACTGCACCTCGGTACACATGACCATAAACTAAACTAAGAAAATGGAGAGCAAACTGCAGCGTGCCCCTTGCGTTCACACACACAGCGCGCCCGTGCACACACGCGCCCGTGCACACACGTTTAGTGCCCCACATACACAGTGCCACACACGTTCACACACATGCCTAGTGCCCCATGCGTGTGTCAATGCTGCCGTGTGCCGTGTAGGAACCGTGTGCCGTTTACGAGCCATGTGGAGCGGCCATCTTGCCTGCACTATAGTTTGAGTGACGGGTTGTCGTCCTCTTCGAGCCTCAGTTGCTTCTCTCTGCACGAAGCAGGCCGGCACCCTCTTCACAAGTACGCCCGCATCCTCAGTCTCTCCCAACTGCAGCTCCAGGCCAGCAACCTCCAACTGATCCAGGTGTAGCCTGTGGGGGGCCCACACCATCAACCCTCACTCCCAGTACAGGCCCCTGCACCAGCACTGGCCCCTCACCCACCACTGGCCCCTCACCCGCCACTGGCCCCCCCTCACCCGCCACTGCCCCCCTCACCGCCCCTCACCCGCCACTGCCCCCCCTCACCCGCCACTGGCCCCCCCTCACCCTCCACTGCCCCCCCTCACCCTCCACTGGGCCCCCCTCACTTGCCACTGCCCCCCCCCTTACCCGCAACTGGGCCCCCCCCATCCGCCACTGCCCCCCCCCACCCGCCACTGCCCCCCTCACCCGCCTCTGGCCCCCCTCACCCGCCTCTGGCCCCCCTCACCCGCCTCTGGCCCCCTCACCCGCCTCTGGCCCCCTCACCCGCCTCTGGCCCCCCTCACCCACACTGGCCCCCTCACCCGCCACTGGCCCCCCTCACCCGCCTCTGGCCCCCCTCACCCGCCTCTGGCCCCCCTCACCCGCCTCTGGCCCCCCTCACCCACCACTGGCCCCTGCACCAGCAAGCTCCAGGGGCCCGCTGCCTCCAACCATGGCTCACCGTTACATCGACCCTCCCTGGACACACCAACATCTGGTGTATTCCTGGATCACTCTCCCCATTACATTGGCAGTGTGAGCTCAGACCCCAGCACGAGGAGAGAGAGCTCCCTACACGGGCCCGGGGGGGGGGGGGAGGCAGTGGGAGTGGGGGGTGATGGGCCGGCTCCTCACAGCCTGGCCTCACTCACCGTAGCAGCCTGGCCTCGTCCGGAGAGCAGCTGATCTCCATGGGTGGACAGACAGTCGATGTGGTCAGCCTCCTGCGGCCACACTGACCCGGCACCAACTCGTAGCAGTCTGCGGGGACACATAGCGTCACACACGTGCCACGGACAGTGAGACCCCAACACTCACCGAGCCCCAACCCCCCTCACCCCGAGAGCCCAAACCCCCCTCAGCCCGAGACCCCACCCTCCTCACTCCGAGTCCCCCCCCCCCCCCCCCCCCGAGACCCCACCCCCTCACCCCAAGACCCCCACCCTGAGACCCCCACCCCCCCCTCACCCGAGACCTCCACCTCCTCACCCTGAGACCTCCCACCCCCTCACCGAGACCCCACCCCCCTCACCGACCCACACCCTGAGACCCCCACCCGAGACCCCCACCCCCTCAACCTGAGACCCCACCCCTTCACCCGAGACCCCCACCCTGAGACCCCACCCCGAAGACCCCCACCCCCCTCACCCTGAGACCCCCACCCTCCTCACCGAGACCCAACCCCCCTCATCCCGAGACCCCATCCGAGACCCCAACCCCCCTTCACCCGAGACCCCCACCCTCCTCACCCGAGAACCCCACCTCCTCACCCCCAACCCCCTCCCCGAAAGAAAAAAGAAAAGCCCAACCCCAGAGTCAGTTCCCTACCCCCCAAATCAGAATCACAGCCACCGCACCACCCACCCCCCCTCACAAGACTCAGCTGCATCTCCACTCGAGACCCTGCCACATTTTCTCCCCACCCCCCCAACTTCAGCAAGGCCTTATGATACTGATCGGCATGGCAGCCTACCATGCGGACGGAACCTTGTTGAACGCCTTACTGAAGCCCATATATACAACATCTACAACTCTGTCCTCATCAACCTTCTTGGTCACATCTTCAAAAAACTCAGGTTTGTGAGACATGACCTCCCACATATAAAACCATGCTGACTATCCCTAATCAGCCCTTGTCCATCTAACTGCATGTATTTCAGAATACTCTCTAGAATTCCCTCGGAATACTCTCTAGTAGCTTACCAACTACAGATGTTAAGCTCACCGGCCTATAGTTCCCAGGATTATTGAATAGAGGCACAACATTTGCCACCGTCCTGTCTTCCGGCACCTCTCCTGTATTTAAAGACGACTCGTAAATTTCAACCAGGGCTTCCGCAATTTCCTCTCTAGTTTCCCACAATGTCCTCGGATATATCTGGTCAGGCCCTGGAGATTTGTCTACCTTCACACATGATAGTACCTTCAGCACCTCTTCGACCGTAACACTGACTGCTCGCAAGACACTTCCAGTGACTGCTCCAAGTTCATCCGTTCTACTGTCTTTCTCCTCGGTAAATACGGAGGAGAAATACTCACTGAGGAGCTTTTAAAAACATCCCACTTTCCTGACGTTCCTTTTCAATCAAGTTGAGCTAGTTCCTGTCTGATGCCTTGCCTTAATTTAGCATTTTGTGGGCCTTCTCTGTGTTTATCCATAATTACCTTCAACCCAAAGGTCTCCTCCACCAACACTTCACCCACATGCCCCTCCCAGTTTCCCAAGACCAGATCAAGCATCTTGCCTGAGGAAACTTTGCTGAACATTTAACAATCTAAATCTACCCCAACCATGCACGTCTGAATAATGTTTAAATGTTGTTAAAGGACCTGCCTCAACTACATCATCTGTCACCTTTCCATACACCAACATGCCATTCGCTTTCTTCACTGCCTGCTGTACCTGCATGCTTACATTCAGTCACTGATGTACAAGCACACCCAGGTCTCGTTGCACCTCCCCTTCTCCTAATCTGACACCATTCAGAGAATAATCTGCCTTCCTGTTCTTGCCACCTCACATTTATCCACATTAAACTGCATCTGTCAACCCTGTTTTCTCTCTCCCCCCTTTCTTAAAAAGTGGGATTACAATGGCTACCCTCCAGTCCACAGGAACTGATCCAGAGTCGAGAGACTGGGGCCGAGCCACAGAGCACTGTAGACTGTGACCCTGTGTGTGCCACCCACACTATAAACGTAGATGAGAGGCACGGCGTTAATAGTTGGTGCTGTGGTGTGGGGTGAGTTGGTGCTGACCTGAGATGAGCTGTTCCAGACGCACCCTCTCGTGAGCAGCGTGCTGATCCACCAATACCAGCAAGTTACTACCTGCAGTGGAATACAGTGACACCTTCACAGAGATAGACACACAGTGATACACAGTGACGCAGTCACACCGCTCCAAGGAGCGGCCGGCACCCCTCCCACCGCGGACATCTGGATGAAAGATGGGAGAAGATGGATGCAAAATGCAATGAAGGAGGTGTGGGGCATGCTTGACTGGGTAGATGAGGGATCCAGTATAAAGGTTGGGGCAATGTGCAGCATCTTTACCAAACATTGATCACGTCTACATCGGACACTTTCTACAGTGTCTGAGTCGTTGGGGACATGCTGAACCTCCTCGCGTTTGAGGAAGTAGAGGCATTCAGGTACTTTCTTGACCAGAGCATCAATGTGGCTTGTCCAGGATCAGTGGTTGGTGATATTTACACCCAGGAAACTCTCAACCATCTCCACTTCAGCACCAGCACAGACTGCACTCCTGGCATCAGTAACTAGCTCTTTGCTCTTCTGACATTGAGGGAGAGATTGTTGTAGTCAGCAGAATGCAGCGAGTGATCGGTTAGACTGGGCAGGTTTTCCCAGTGGTGAAGGACCTGATGGCAGTGGAGCAGATGGGGTCCAGTGTCAGCATCACTTCCCTTTGGTAGGTGTATCCCAAACTAGAGCAGACCTTTAAGGTGAGGGGAAGGACATTGATCAGTCTACTGACCCCACCTGGTTCATTCCAGTCCCCAAGAAAGTAAAGTGACCTGTGTCAATGACTAGAACAATTAAAAGTCACCTGGACAGGTACATGGATATGACAGGAAAGGTTTGGAGGGGAATGGGTCAAATGTCAGCAGGTGGGACCACTGTAGATGGGGCATGTTGGTCAGCATGGGCACGATGGGCCGAAGGGCCTCTATGACTATGGCATAAGTGCTTTGATAGATTGGGGGTGGCCCACATCTGTGCCAATCCCCTGGACAATCTGCAAACAGCAAAAATAGGGTGTGGGGGATGAATTGCCTTGCACTACATTCAGCTCCGGATCACCGTGACATCTAGGACACTCATGTCAAGATGCTACTCTCAGCTTTCAACACCACCGGACCAAAGAAGCCATCTCTAAGCCCCTGGACTTCAGCCTTGAGGTCTCCATCTGCAACTGGACATCCTGACCAAGAGCTGGTTAGAATTGGTGAGAAGATGTTCTCCACCCTGTCCCTCACTGGCTCCATTCCCTGTACACCCACGGCTGAGTGGCCAAGTACAATGCTACTCCATCACTCTTTATACCACTGGTGATCAATAACAGTCATGAGACGGACTACAGGATAGAGATCAGGAGCCCCGTCATGGTGTCAGATCCTAGAGTTAGATTTAACTCTTAGGGCTAAGGGAATCAAGGGATATGGGGATAAAGCAGGAACGGGGTACTGATTTTAGATGATCAGCCATGATCATGTTGAATGGCGTTGCTGGCTCGAAGGGCCAAATGGCCTACTCCTACACCTATTTTTGATGTTTCTCTGTAGCTCTAATGCTAGTAAGATGTTGGATTTGGTTGTAGACCTGAGGAAACCAGGTGAACACAACTCATTCCTCATCAATGGCGGCTGTAGAGATGGTCTACACATTCACTTTCCCCAGCGTCCACACCACCAGCAAGCTAACATGGTCACTTCACACTGACACAGTTATCGAGAAGGTGCAACTGCACATTTACTTTCTTAGGTATCTGAGAAGATTTGGCATGTCCACAAGGATTCTCTCGAACCTCTCGGGTTTGGTAGGAAGTACTCTGATGGGATGAACTCCAACCTTGTGTGGCATGCTTCTGACCAAATGGGAGTTACAACCTCTCCCCGTCACAGGGCAAGTCAGGCCTACCTAAAGTCCCTTTGTCCAGTCTGGTGTTTATCAAGCAGGCAATGAACTTGTTGTCCACCTGATTAAGGACCTGAAAGACACAATTATCACAGAACTGGAGTCTGAGGAAATGTCTCCAGCACTCAGCATCATTCACTCACCTTGCTGTCCCTCTGCTGATTATAGACACAGGAATAGGCGCAGGAGTAGGCCATTCTGCCCTTCGAGCCAGTACTGCCATTCAATGTGATCATGGCTGATAATCTACAATCAGTACCCCGTTCCTGCCTTCTCCTCATATCCCCTGACTCCGCTATCTTTAAGAGCTCTATCTAGCTCTCTCTTGAAAGTATCCAGAGAACCGGCCTCCACCGCCCTTTGTGGCAGAGAATTCCACAGACTCACAACTCTGTGTGAAAAAGTGTTTCCTCATCTCCGTTCTAAATGGCTTACCCCTTATTCTTAAACTGTGGCCCCTGGTTCTGGACTCCCCCAACATCGGGAGCATGTTTCCAGCCTCTGGCGTGTCCAAACCCTTAATAATCTTATATGTTTCAATAAGATCCCCTCTCATCCTTCTAAATTCCAGAGTATACAAGCCCATCTGCTCCATTCTCTCAGCATATGACAGTCCCACCATCCCGGGAATTAACCTTGTGAACCTACGCTGCACTCCCTCAATAGGATGAATGTCCTTCCTCAAATTTGGAAACCAAAACAGCACACAATACTTCAGGTGTGGTCTCACTAGGGCCCTGTACAACTGCAGAAGGAACTCTTTGCTCCTCTACTCAACTCCTCTTGTTATGAAGGCCAACATGCCACTAGCTTTCTTCATTGCTGCTGTACCTGCATGCTTATTTTCATTGACTGATGAACAAGGACCCCCAGATCCCGTTTTACTTCCCTTTTTCCCAACTTGACACCATTTAGATAATAATCTGCCTTCCTGTTTTTGCTCCTATGATTGACCTTGTCAAATGCTTTCTGAAAGTCCAGATGCACTACATCCACTGGCTCTCCCTTGTCCATTTTCCTAGTTACGTCCTCAAAAAATTCCAGAAGATTAATCAAGCTTGATTTCCCCTTCGTAAATCCATGCTGTTACTGCTATCCAAATGTGCTGCTATTTCATCTTTTATGATTGACTCCAGCATCTTCCCCACCCTGATGTCAGGCTAACTGGTCTATAATTCCCTGTTTTCTCTCTCCATCCTTTCTTAAAAAGTGGGATAACATTAGCTACCCTCCAATCCACAGGAACTGACCCTGAATCTATAGAACATTAGAAAACGATCACCAATGCGTCCATGATTTCTAGAGCCACTTCCTTAAGTACCCTGGGATGCAGACCATCAGGCCCTGGGGATTTATCAGCCTTCAGTACCATCAGTCTACCTAACGCCATTTAAGCCTAATGTGTACGAGCTGCTCACCTGCATTGATCTGATCATGTCCTTTGTAAAGCGGTAGGGATACAAGATGTTGTGGATCTTCACTGCTAAACTGTCCATTTGCACACTCCCAACATCAACAGCAACCTGGAACAACAAAGAGGAGCAGTGGCGATGGAGGCCAATTCACTAGGTGCATTCAAAAGAGAGTTAGATTACAGCTCTTAGGGCTAGCGGAATCAAGGGATATGGGGAGAAGGCAGGAATGGGGTACTGATTGTGGATGATCAGCCATGATCACATTGAATGGCCTACTCCTGCACGTATTGTCTATGTATCTATGTATCTCTATATTTCTATGGTGTGAACAGATTCCACCGCCAGCACACCATGAACCTTAGATAGATACAAGAAGCTGGAGTAACTCAGCAGGACAGGCAGCATCTCTAGAGAGAAGGAATGGGAGATGTTTCGGGTGGAGAGCCTTCTTGAGAAGAAGGGTGTTGACCCGAAACGTCACCCATTCCTTGTCTCCAGAGATGCTGCCTGTCCCGCAGTTACTCCAGCATTTTGTGATTACCTTTGATCTAAACCAGCATCTGCAGTTCTTTCCTAAATACCTTTGTGTACGTGCTTGTGCTCATGTAATCTAGTTGATGGCCTTTTTTGGGGGGGGGGGGGGGGGATTTTAAAACACACCCACATGTCAACATGGTTTCTTAAATAGTTTTTTGTGTTTCTCAATGTGCCACGAGACGCAAGGTGACAGGACGGAGGCAATGTTGACAGGATAAAAGCACGCTCAAATTACTCCAGGACAATGCTGTGTGAAACGCCTGATATTTATCACATTGCCTGTTTATATTACTGAGAAATCTGCCCGTCAACTATGTAAACCTCACAGCACCTTGCCCTAGCTACTTATTGACCTCTAAATGCAGGAAGGCAGATAGTTCAAGGTGCTTCCCGAGTAGTACCAAACAACAGTGGACGCTGAAATACGTTTGGGCCCCAGTCTTTGGTGGTAAGTCAGGGACGTAAATAAATTAAAAAACTGTTCACAGTGGCAGATGTGGAGATTCTGGCTGATAACTAGCACGGAGTGGAGTCTGGAGAAGGGCAAGTATGTGACCATGGAGAGATTTGCTGTTTTTAAAATGAACTAGGGGCGGGTAATGATGGCAGTAATGCAACAAAGACATCACAAGCAGCGGATCCTACCTCTGGGGACCGCAGAAAGACAGGGTTCTTCCACTCCAGAAACATGGAACGCAGCGAGTCACTTGATCCCAACACAGCATCTGTCCAAACAGAACAAACACATCAGTGACACTACATGGGGCTACACAGCTCACTGTATCACTATATTCTTCAATGAGTTTAGCAGCAATGCTCACCATGTTCTAGGTCTGATCTATGGTCAGGATCCATTTGAACAAGCTGTTGTGTCCAATATGAGGAAGGATGTAATACCAGATTCAGGAAGAGGATCTAGGTTGACCATGTGGGGAACATGGGAAGAATAGTAGGCTGGGATTGTTCTCTGAGGAGCTGGGAGCAGCTCAAACTCAGACTCTGGAAAAGACATTCAGTGGAGAACAATAGTTTGGCCTCGTCTAGACGTGTTTGTTCTTTTACAGCTCCCTACTCCTCAGCTGACACGGGTGTTGCCTGGCCTTACATAACTCAGATACCTGTGACTCGCGCCTTCCCCACCAAGACGTCGCCCTCTAGAGCCGATGGTTCATCGTGACCTTGGGTTGCTATCAGGTGCCGCCACAGTTTAAAGATTATGAGGAGACAGTTGGAGAGTTGTTGTTATTCCCCAGTAACCTTCTCCCTGTCACCTTAAACCTATATCCTCTATTTATAGACACCACTTTCATTGGAAATAAACTTGGGCTCTCTATCCTCTCATGGTTTTTTTTTTTTTTTTTTTTTTTTTTTAATTTTTTTATTATAGAAACAATATATACCGAGTACACTCTTATACGGCATTGAAAATTATATAATATACAAAATTATATAATATTGATTATCAATTGATACTGTTTGTGTTAATTGTAATGTCTCTCTCATGGTTTTATACACAATGTCACCTTTCACCTCCAGAGAAAGCAGTCCCAGCCTGTCCAGCCTGCCTGTATAACTCCAATCCAGGCAACAAGCTTGTCATTATTCCCATCCTCCTAGTGTTGTGGTGACCAGGACTGTACGCAGCCAAAGCAGTGTTTGGTACAACGGACAGGACGTCCCAACACGTACTCAATACCTCACAATCCAGTGGTGACCTAAGGACCCGGCAGAGGGACAGGGGCCTAAAGCCGGTAGACGGGATCAGACATGACAGTGGGCAGCGATGATGTCGGCTGTACATTTAGATGATTCTACAGACCCCATCCATGGGGTGTCAGTGTTGTGTCTCCAGTACACATGTTGCCACGGCACAACACACCTCTGTTGCAGGGTGCCCCATCATCAAGTAGGTCCTGCACCGCACCCCAACACCTCCACACATAGACCCAGCTCACCCCAACACCTCCACACATAGACCCAGCTCACCCCAACATCTCCACACATAGACCCAGCTCACCCCAACATCTCCACACATAGACCCAGCTCACCCAACACCTCCACTAGACCAGCCACCCAACACCTCCACACATAGACACCAGCTCACCCCAACATCTCCACACATAGACCCAGCTCACCCCAACATCTCCACACATAGACCCAGCTCACCCCAACACACACATAGACCCAGCTCACCCCAACATCTCCACACATAGACCCAGCTCACCCAACCCTCAACACATAGACCCAGCTCACCCCAACATCTCCACACATAGACGCAGCTCACCCCAACACCTCCACACACAGACCCAGCTCACCCCAACATCTCCACACATAGACCCAGCTCACCCCAACATCTCCACACACAGACCCAGCTCACCCCAACACCTCCACACACAGACCCAGCTCACCCCAACACCTCCACACATAGACCCAGCTCACCCCAACACCTCCACACACAGACCCAGCTCACCCCAACATCTCCACACATAGACCCAGCTCACCCCACACCTCCACACAGGTAGACACAGCTCATCCCACACCTCCACACAGGTAGACACAGCTCATCCCACACCTCCACACACCAGCCTACGGACAGTGTCTTCCTGGCAACTCTATACAGGAGTAGGACCAGGAGCCTGTGAGCATGGGGGAGTTATGGATGGATGAATTAGGACCAGTTGTCAGTGCAGGATTTACTGCTACCTAGAATTATCCTTCAGTTCTCGCTCAAAGCCCACCGCTTATCCTATGTAAACAAGCCACATGCCCCTCACCCCCTCCCCTCTTCCACACCCCCTCCATTCAACCCCATCACTCCCTCTCCCCTCAACCCCTCCCTCTCCTCTCCGCACGCCCTCCCATCTCCCCCTCCCCATCTCTAATTGTGTTTCCCTGTGCTGCGAGCATGTTATTGTTGAGCCTGTCTGTCAGGATGGAGGACAGGTCAGGGGCATCCCAGCCTCTGGGCCAGAGCTAGCATAAGGTGGTGCCTGCTGATCCCACATTCACCACATGGCAGGTCCCTCTCACCTCTCCCATCGCCGGCTCCATGCCTCTCGTCACGTGGCCGCGGCAGGAAGGGGAGCAAGTTCTGACTGCGGAATGGGTAGCACCTGTAGGGGCAGCCTAGAGAAAGCAGAAGGTCAGGTAACACACCTGGAGGACATGTACAAACCAATCACATGTCCACCCACATAGGACGCCACTTCTGCCCATCAACACTATGCTGGTTCACAGAACAATGAAGACCTGCCAGAGGGAGGTACATGGAATTACAATGTTTGAAAACATTTAGACAGGTATATGGACATGGAGGTTTAGGGGGACATGGGGCAAACCCGAGTAAATGGGACTTGCTCAGCCAGGCAGTTTGGGCAGCATGGACGAGTTGGGCTGAAGGGCCTTTTCCCACAATATCACTATTTGGCTAATCCTATTCCCCAGTAATTTGCTCTGAAAGATATTATTTGTCACATTGACATTAACTCACCCTACGTTCTACCAGGGTGGCACGGTGGCGCATGGTAGAGTTGCTGCCTCACAGCGCCAGACCCGGGTTTGATCCTGACTATGGGTGCTGTTGGAGTTTGTACGTTCTCCCCGTGACCTGCATGTGTTTACTCCGGGATCTCCGGTTTCCTCCCACGCTCCAAAAACGTACAGGTTTGTAGGTCAATTGGGCTTGGTATCATTGTAAATTGTCTCTAGTGCGTGTAGGATAGTGTTTGTGTGCGGGGATCGCTGGTCGGTGCCGACTCGGTAGGCCGAATGGCCTGTTTCCACACTGTATCTCTAAACTAAACTACACCAATCACCTACATACTCGGGCAAATTACAACGGCCAATCACTTTACCAAACTCCACACAAAGAGCAGCATAGGTCAGGACTGGCCCCTGGTGCTGGACTTGCATGGTAACAGCTCTACTAGTTGCACCACCCAGGGTGCGGTGTGAGAAACGCAAGAGAATGACGACATATACAGCAAACAGGCCCTTCAGCCCACCATGTCTATGCTGACCTTCCTCACTAATCCTATTGTTCTTTGTTCATGCCTTAAGGACTCATCTAGAAGCTGCAGAAATGTTGTGAAAACAGTGAATGTTGTACCTCTTATTCAAGATTATCAGGGATAGGCCACGTATTTACAGGCAGGGGTCTAACGTCAGTAGTAGGGAAGTTATTGATAAAGATTGTGAAGGATTAATACTGACATTAATATTCCAGGCCTGGTAAGCATAGTGTTGCAGGTGACTGCCTGACTAATGTGATTGAGTTTGTGAAGAAGGAACTAAATATATTGATGAGGGTTGTGGGGTCACAGCTTAAGGATAAGGGGGAAATCCTTTAAGACCGAGATGAGAAAGACTTTCTTCACACAGAGAGTGGTGAGTCTCTGGAACTCTCTGCCACAGAGGGTAGTTGAGGCCAGTTCATTGGCTATATTTAAGAGTGAGTTGGATGTGGCCCTTGTGGCTAAGGGGATCAGAGGGTATGGAGAGAAGGCAGGTACGGGATACTGAGTTGGATGATCAGCCATGATCATATTGAATGGCGGTGCAGGCTCGAAGGGCTGAATGGCCTACTCCTGCACCTAATTTCTATGTTTCTATGTTTCTATGTTGATGTCGCTGACAAGGATGGGCTGAAGCAAATGCTGAGGATACGTGCCTCTGTGTTGGAGCTAAGGGGATGAGGCTGGAGGTGAACCAAGGCAACTATTAATGACTCATTGATGAGATCTAGGAGAATATCTCAAGGACATAACAAATAGGAGCTGTGGGCTGTCGAGCCTTCATGCAGCTATTTGTTTCCTCACCTCCACTTGTCTGCACCCCCCCCCCCCCCCCCCCCCCCCCGGATTCCCAATATTCAACATCCTTAATGACAGCATCACCCATGTCATGGGGAAGATAATTCTTAAATATTCTGCTTCATTGCATTCTTAAAGGGACAATCCAGTGCCTCCTGCTTGAAGGAGAGCCTGCTGGAGGAAACATCCTCCTTGCATCTACCCTGTTTTGGATCAGTGTCGCTCATGTTATGAGTCATACTTGTAGCTCCGCCCAACAGAAAGCTTCTCTTCCCTTTCTCCCTCAGTCTCGAGTTATGTGTCAAGATGAAGTTACCTATGCTGTAATGCTAATAAAGTCTTTGGATCTTAATCACTGTACGTGACTAAAGTTATTCCAACAGCAGAGCTCAACATGGTGTCAGAGTACTCGGACTCACTCCTTGCCTAATTATATTGCTTTTATTTTAGTTTGTTGTTTTCTCCGGTTTATATTATACTATGGCTTCTGCTCTCAGAAAACCAGAGATCCTGGTGTTTGACGAAGACCTGGCAGAACGGTGGCGTGTATTTGAAGAAGATTTCTCAATCTACATTGAAGCGGCTTACCCTACTGCTGCTTGAGGGACTCAAATAGAGAAGGCAAGTAGTCCGTTTGTGAGGCAGGAGGCAGAAGAGAAGCAGTCAGACACAACACGTAGGGAGGAAAGAAGGAAAAAATAACAAACGGAGAATAAGAAGTGGAGGGTTTCTTAAATGTGTGAGCAGACAGACAGAGGGGTGTAAAATGAGGATCGGAGCAATAGGTAGCGAGGTGAAAAGTGGCAGGAAAACAAATCCAGGGCAAAAATCTAAAAGGGCCACTTTTCATAATTGTAAAAGGGCCAAGAGTGTTGTAAAAACAAGCCTGAAGGCTTTGTGTCTCAATGTGAGGAGCATTTGTAATAAGGTGGATGAGTTGAATGTGCAGATAGCTATTAATATTATGACATAGTTGGGATCACGGAGACATGGCTCCAGGGTAACCAAGGCTTGGAGCTGAACATCCAGGGATATTCAATATTCAGGAAGGATAGACAGAGAGGAAAAGGAGGTGGGGTAGCGTTGCTGGTTAGAGCGGAGATTAACGCAATAGAAAGGAATGACATTAGCTTGGAGGATGTGGAATCGATATGGGTGGAGCTGCGAAACACTAAGGGGCAGAAAACGCTAGTGGGTGTTGTGTACAGGCCACCTAACAGTAGGAGTGAAGTTGGGGATGGCATCAAACAGGAAATTAGAAATGCGTGCAATGAAGGTAAAACCGTTATAATGGGTGACTTCAATCTACATATAGATTGGGTGAATCAAATTGGCAGGGGTGCCGAGGAAGAAGATTTCTTGGAATGTATGCGGGATAGTTTTCTAAACCAACATGTGGAGGAACCAACGAGAGAGCAGGCTATTCTAGACTAGATATTGAGTAATGAGGAAGGGTTAGTTAGCAACCTTGTTGTACGTGGCCCCTTGGGCAAGAATGACCATAATATGGTTGAGTTCTTCATTAGGATGGAGAGTGACATTGTTAATTCAGAAACACGGGTCCTGAACTTAAAGAAAGGTAACTTTGAGGGTATGAGACGTGAATTGGCCAAGATCGACTGGCAATTGATTCTTGAAGGGTTGATGGTGGATATGCAATGGAAGGCATTTAAAGACTGCATGGATGAACTACAACAATTGTTCATCCCAGTATGGCAAAATAATAAATCAGGGAAGGAGGCGCATCCGTGGATATCGAGGGAGATCCGGGATAGTATCAAAGAAAAAGATGAAATAAGCCAGAAAAAGCAGCCTACCAGAGGACTGGGAGAAATTCAGAGACCAACAGAGGAGGACAAAGGGCTTAATTAGGAAAGGGAAAATGGAGTATGAAAGAAAACTGGCAGGAAACATAAAAACTGACTGCAAAGGTTTTTATCGATGTGTGAAGCGCAAAAGATTAGTTAAAACAAATGTAGGTCCCTTGCAGTCAGAAACGGGTGAATTGATCATGGGGAACAAGGACATGGCAGACCAATTGAATAACTACTTTGGTTCTGTCTTCACTAAGGAAGACATAAATAATTTGCCGGAAATAGCAGGGGATCGCGGGTCAAATGAGATGGAGGAAATGAGTGAAATCCAGGTTAGCCGGAAAGTGGTGTTAGGTAAATTGAATGGATTAAAGGCTAATAAATCCCAGGGGCAGATAGGCTGCATCCCAGGGTACTTAAGGAAATAGCCCCAGAAATAGCAGATGCCTTAGTGATAATTTTTCAAAACTCTTTAGATTCTGGAGTAGTTCCTGAGGATTGGAGGGTAGCTAATGTAACCCCACTTTTTAAAAAGGGAGAGTAAACGGGGAATTACAGACCAGTTAGTCTAACATCGGTAGTGGGGAAACTGCTAGAGTCAATTATTAAAGATGGGATAGCAGCGCATTTAGAAAGTGGTGAAATCATTGGACAAAGTCAGCATGGATTTACGAAGGGTAAATCATGTCTGACGAATCTTATTGAATTTTTGAGGATGTAACTATATCTGGACTTTCAGAAGGCTTTCGACAAGGTCCCACACAAGAGATTGGTATACAAACTTAACGCACATGGTATTGGGGGTTCAGTATTGACGTGGATAGAGAACTGGCTGGCAGACAGAAAGCAAAGAGTAGGAGTGAACGGGTCCTTTTCAGGATGGCAGACAGTGACTAGTGGGGTGCCGCAAGGCTCAGTGCTGGGACCCCAGCTATTTACAATATACATTAATGATTTGGACGAGGGAATTAAATGCAACATCTCGAAGTTTACGGATGACATGAAGCTGGGGGGCAGTGTTAGCTGTGAGGAGGATGCTAGGAGGCTGCAGGATGACTTGGATAGACTGGGTGAGTAGGCAAATGCATGGCAGATGCAATATAATGTGGATAAATGTGAGGTTATCCACTTTGGTGGCAAAAACAGGAAGGTACACTATTATTTGAATGGTGACCGATTAGGAAAAGGGGAGATGCAGTGAGACCTGGGTGTCATGGTACACCAGTCATTGAAAGTAGGCATGCAGGTGCAGCAGGCTGTGAAGAAAGCGAATGGTATGTTGGCATTCATAGCAAAGGGATTTGAGTACAAGAGCAGGGAGGTTCTACTGCAGTTGTACAGGGTCTTGGTGAGGCCACACCTGGAGTATTGCGTACAGTTTTGGTCTCCTAATCTGAGGAAGACATTCTTGCCATAGAGGGAGTACAGAGAAGGTTCACCAGACTGATTCCTGGGATGGCACGACTTCCATGTGAAGAAAGACTGGATAGACTCGGCTTGTACTCGCTGAAATTTAGAAGATTGAGGGGTGATCTCATCGAGACTTACAAAATTCTTAAGGGGTTGGACAGGCTAGATGCAGGAAGATTGTTCCCGATGTTGGGGAAGTCCAGGACAAAGGGTCACAGTTTAAGGATAAGGGGGAAGTCTTTTAGGACCCAGATGAGAAAATCGTTTTTCACACACAGAGTGGTGAATCTGTGGAATTCTCTGCCACAGAAGGTAGTTGAGGCCAGTTCGTTGGCCATATTTAAGAGGGAGTTGGATGTGGCCCTTGTGGCTGAAGGGATCAGGGGGTATGGAGAGAAGGCAGGTACAGGATACTGAGTTGGATGATCAGCCATGATCATATTGAATGGCGGTGCAGGCTCGAAGGGCCGAATGGCCTGCTCCTGCACCTAATTTCTATGTTTCCAGGTGTTCAAGCTTCAATTCTTCTTAATCTAGCAGGCACAGATGCTGCATGACGTGCCAGGAGATTTCATTATGAACCGGCTAGGTTTGACCCGGCTGGTGTCCAGATCTATCCGGGACCCTGACTGCCTACTACGCAAATGCCGACAATTATGTGAGTTAAGAACTAACTTAGCTCTGGAGAGGCATTTGTTCTTTTCCCGAAGCCAGAGACAGGGTGAATCTGTTGAAATGTATGCTAGTGCTTTGAAGCACATTCAGAGATATATGTGACAGCCTAGTCCGTGACCGTCTGGGCTACGGTGTCCACAATAATAAATTACGCGACGAGTTACTGCCAGATGCTGAGCTCACTCTAGGGACTGCTGAAAACCGCTGCCGCATTGCTGAAATGGCTGACACTCATACAAGTTTTAGGGCACGGACCCCATTCTGCTCATGACATTAATGTTGCAGGCATGTCTTTTCAAATCTCTCGCCGTTCTCCTCAAGTGCCCGACAGCTCTATCGTTAGACTAAACCTTCTTAAAAAACCTCCTTTTTTTAAGAAGGTTGATTCTATAGTCACCAACTTTATCTGGGATTATAAGAGCCATAGAATAAACAAAAAACATTTATGTAAACCAAAAATAAATGGAGGTCTAGCACTACCAAACTTTATGTTTTATTACTGGGCAGTTAATATTCAAAATATGAATTTTTGGTTTGTAGAGACAGATAAACAACCAACCTGGTTAAAAATGGAAAAAGAAGAGTGTTCGCCTTTTGAAATTAGTTTGATTTTATTCGCCAATATTAAAATAGGTAAGAAAACCTTTAGTGAAAACCTTAACAGAAAGTGGAATACGCATTTGGAAACAAATAAAGAAAACACTAAAATTGGAATGTATACCACTAGCCCTTACCATTGTAAATAACGTTACTTTTAAAAGTAACGTTACAATGATGGACAAAGGTTTTGTACAATGGAAAAATTATGGAATTAATAAGATGGGAGATCTCTACAGGGAAAATTCTTTCCTTTCATTTCAAGAATTACAACAAATTTATGGATTACATTCAAAAGATTACTTTAGATATCTACAAATTAGAGACTATGTAAAAGCAAATTCACAGGTAATTAGAAATAGAAAGACAGAAATTTTAGATGAAAGCCTAAATAAACACCCGAACACAGAAAAATTGATATCATATATTTATAATATTTTACTGGAAAACGATGTCCCACTGACAGAAATATATAGGCAATCATGGGAAAACGAATTAGGTCAAATCATTAGACCTGAAATATGGGATGAAAGTTTACAACATATACAACACTGCTCGTTAAATACTAGGCACTCTCTTATACAATTTAAAATATTACATAGACTACATTATTCAAAATCCAAACTACATAGTATTTTTTCAAATGTATCTCCCATATGTGATAAATGTCAGCACTTAGAAGCTAACTTAACGCACTCATTTACAAATTGTGTAAAAATTACTAAATTTTGGACAGAGATATTTAAGATAATCTCGAATGTTGTTAATATGAATCTGATCCCTGACTCAAAGTTAATAATACTGGGAATATTAGAAACAGATCAATTAATAACAATGAATCAAATAATTTTTATTGATTACAGTTTAATAATTGGGAAAAAATTAATATTGAAATTCTGGAAAGGTCCTACATCCCCCACAACCAAAATGTGGATTACAGGAATGTCGGAGACACTTCATCTGGAAAGATTAAGGCTTGTCCTACTGGACAAGTTGGATCTTTTCAGAGGAATATGGTCTCCATTTATTGAATATCTAAAGGGTCAAAATGGCTCGGTACGAGAGCCTGACTGAAGCCTGAATAATGGAATAGATGAAGAATCACGTATAACAAATCATGGATATATCTCCAATGATGGATAACTTTTTTAATACTCCATTCATTTCTACTCTTACTTTATTTTTCTCTATCTTTTCTTACCTGTAAAAAAAAGTATAGAAATATATAAGACATAATTGTTAATATTAATAAAATTACGAATGTAAAAGGAAAAAAATACTGCCGATCAAGCAGCAAGAGTTCAAACAAGACAATCTGTTAATTCACTCAGCCATAAGAACCGGCTCTCGGAACGCTCTCAACCAGCTCCCACAGATTTGCAGGCTGCTAGCGAAGATTTCGACTTGGATGTTCACTCGTCTGATTTACTGCACAAACAACTAGATCGCAAGGTCGCTTTGCTCATTAATAGCAAGAATTTTTATCTGAAAGTTGACACAGGGGCCAGGTATAACGTCATGTCTAGCTGTGTTGAAAAAGATACAAAAAACAGAGACTGTCACTCTTATGGCTGCCTCTCATCTCCCATTTGCTGGGGGTCCAGTGCACCCTATTGGTCAAGTCGAGTTACGCTGCTGTCTTAACTCATGTGTCAACAACCTGAGTTTCTATGTTGTTCGTGAGGATGTGCCATCCCTGCTGGGTGTCAATGCTTGTCGCAAACTGGGACTTCTCTCTTTCAGCCCTTCTGTTTGTCATCTGACTACAACCTGTGACTTTACCTAACAAATCCTGACACAATACAAAACTTGGTTTGATGACAAGCTGGGCAAGTTGCCCGTTAGGTACACAATTACCATTAACCCTGAGGTACTTCCAGTTGTCCGTCCAGTACGCAGGATTCCCCATGCTATGCGGGACTGCGTTCAAAGTGAACTCAACAGAATGGTGTCTCCAGGTGTAATTGCTCCCGTCGCTGACCCCTCGGATTGGATCTCCACCATGGTTGTGGCAACGATGAAGAATAAGGACAAAATACGGATTTGTATCAATCCTAAGGACTTAAACACAGCCATTAAACGACCTCACTATCCCATGCGCATTGTGGACGAGATTGCAGCGCAGATGGCTGAGGCAACTGTATTCATTGTACTAGATGCCAAGAGTTCATTCTGGCAGATTTCGCTGGAACACAACTCCTCTAAGTTAACCACCTTCAGCATACCGTTCGGGCAATACAGATTTCTTCGCATGCTTTTGGCATAAGCTCTGCTAGTGAAGTATTTAAACAAGCTACGGAGCAGTTGTTTGCGGGGTACACATGCTCCATTGTCGTGGGTGACACCCTCGTTGCTGGATGAACTGTCGAAGAACACAATGCTAATCTAACGAAGGTCCTGGATCGCGCCAAGGCTATCAACCTCAAGCTAAACCCACAAAAATGCAAATTCAGGGTAAGTGAGGTGAAATACATTGGCCATGTGTTCACTAAGGACAGCCTAAAAACTGATCCGGTGAAAACCAGTGCCATCAACGATCTCCCAGCACCCACAGACGTGCTCGGTCTGCAGAGATTCCTTGGCATGGTTAACTGCTTGAGTAAATTTATTCCAGACTTCAGTGAAATATCAGCTCCGCTGCGCCAGCTTACCCATAAAGACACTGCTTGGGCCTGGCAAGAGCAACAGCAGAGGACGTTCGACACTCTTAAGCAGCAGAGGTCTTGTGCTCCTACTCTCTCTTATTTTGATCCTAAATAACCGATCACACTAACCTGTGACGCTTCACAACACGGACTTGGCACAGCATGTCTTCAAAATGACTGGAGCGGCAATAAGCCTGTTGCCTATGCCTCGCGCACTGTGACTGAAACAGAATAACGCTATGCCCAAATTGAAAAAGAGTTGCTAGCGGTTGTTTTCGCCTGCAAGAAATTTAACGACTTTATCTTCAGACATACGGTCACGATTGAAACTGACCACCAACCTCTGGTCTGTTTAAGAAGGAACTGCAGATGCTGGAAAATCAAAGGTAGACAAAAATGCTGGAGAAATTCAGCAGGTGAGGCAGCATCTATGGAGCGAAGGAAATAGGCGATGTTTCAGGTCGCGAAGAGTCTGAAGAAGGGTCTCAACCTGAAACGTTGCCCATTTCCTTCGCTCCATAGATGCTGCCTCACCTGCTGAGTTTCTCTAGCATTTTTGTCCACCTACCTCTGGTTAACAAACCGATTCATGCCTCTCCAGGACACTTGCAGCGGATGTTGCTGCACCTGGCTGACACTCTCTCGCAGGCACCCCGAAAGACGGGTGAGGGTCCGTCCTCACCGGATGATCGTAATGAATGTGTCCTTTATTTCCTCATCCTGTGTGGAGGGCTTGGTTGCCCACACTGCTGCTGACAGTACATTACGGTTGCTCGCCTCTGTCATTAAGCGCGGCTGGCCAGACAAACACTACAATGTTCCGCTGCCAGTCCGGCCTTTCTCTGCCGGCCGCGATGAGCTAGTACTGCAGGATGGCATTATAGTAAAAGGCCATAAGGCTGTAGTCCCTGCTTCGCTGCACAGCAAGTATTTTAACGCTGTCCATGCAGGACACCCAGGCGCTGAAGCCACCGTCCCACAGGCTAAAAACATGTTTTGCTGGCCTGGTATGGCTGATTACATCAGCGAGAATGTGGCATCCTGTGCAGTGTGTAACAGCTTAGCACCTCATCAATAAAAGCAACCACTTTTCTCACATCCGGCTCCTGCCCTTCCGTAGTCTACAGTGGCAACTGACATCTTTGAATGGCATGGCAAGCAGTACCTGGTACTTGTCGACTCGTATTCTGGATGGTTTGACATTGATTTTCTTAGCAGCCACACTTCCCGCGGGGTAGTTTTGAAGCTTGCTCGCCATTTTGCAGACCACAGAGCTCATCTGATACATTCAGTCAATTTACCAGCCAACACTTCAAGGAGTTTGCTGCACACTGGGGTTTTCGCCACATCACCAGCAGCCCTGAATATCCGCAGTTGAATGGACTGAGCGGGCTGTCAGGAGTGCTAAACAACTCATGGAACGATCGCACAGAGTTAATTCCGACATGTACCTGACCCTGATCAACCTACGCAACATCTCCCGCGACCCCATTTTGGGTTCACCAGCTCAATGCAGACCCGAGCCACGGTGCCTGTGGCAGATCAGGCTTTGACCCCGCAGGTGGTTCCACCATCGGAAGTCCAGTCCAGGCTGCAACAAAAGCATGACATTCAGAAACAGTTGGTGGGTATGACAAAACAAGCAGGCCGCTGCCACCATTAACCAAGTTTTGTTTGTTTGCAAATTGACAAAGGCCATGATCGTATCGGTGTAATTTCTGGAACTGCTTCTGAGCCACGCTCATATTTGGTAGTGCTGATGGCGGCACCTACAGACATAACAGACAACATATGCTGCCTGTGAATGAGCTGGCTCAACCTCCATATTATCCAGAATGTACAAGTGTACTTCCGTCCACGTCCAGCGGCATCGATCCGCCTGCACCAGCACAACAACCCACTTCTGGAGTGGCTGCTCTGCCAGTGGCGACGCCCCCTATGCCTGTGCTACAGTCCCCTGTTTCATCACCGGGAAGGCTGGTTCAATCTCCGTCACCAGTCAAGCCACCGACTCTGTACCCCGTGGGGAAAGACGGAGATGGTTTTTATCGCACACCATGTCACCATGGTGTCATATTCACCATGACATTTATAAAGAGAGCCTCCCTGCCTACAATTTGCTCCCTACTGCAAGCATAAAAATAAGACACATAACATCAGACCTGGCTGGAATAAGTATGTAGCTGAGTATCATACTGAAGCCCGTGAAGCCACCAAAGCATGGGCTATGGCAGGTAGACCCAGACAGGGGCCTGTGTTTGAGCACAAGAAGCTCACTAATGCAAGCTATAAGTATGCTGTTCCCTTCATATGTAAATATGAGCAAGCTATGAGGGCTGATTCCATGGCTAAGAAGCTGCTAAGTAACAATGCTACAGATTTTTGGAAGGAAGTGAGAGCTCTTAGCAGTTGCAAAACATCTCTACCATGTACTGTAGATGGAATCTCCGGAACAGCTAATATCGCGGAGTTATGGCGACAACATTATATCACTTTATTCAACTGTGTCCAAGGTGACTTGTATCGGGTGGACAATATTGAGAGTAATGACTCGATGGTGATTATGTCACATGAGGTGTATCATGCCACGAACAAGCTGTCCAACAACAAAGCAAGTGGCTTGGGTCATATCTCTGCTGAACATCTTAAGTATGCGAGTATGAGGATAGCTCCTCTCCTTGCTATTTGTTTTACTGGCTTTATGATTCATGGCATGTTACCAGACTCAATGTTGTCTGTCCTGTTAGTGCCGGTTATTAAGGACAAAGCGGGTAAAGTAGGCAGTTTAAATAATTACATGCCCATAGCTTTAGCCAGCATATTGTCAAAAGTCTTAGAAAGAGTTCTGCTGGATTGAATACATGAGTTTGTTAACTCCACAGATAACCAGTTTCCAAAGCCTTTGACCGTGTTAATCACAGAAAGCTGTTTGGTAAAATGCGTCAAAGAGGGGTGCCTAAATACACTGTGAGAATACTGGCCTACTGGTATGCCCACCAGACTATGCAAATAAAATGGGGCAATAGGGTCTCAGCCCCATTTGGGGTTAGCAATGGTGTTAGACAAGGGGGAATTTTATCCCCAGTCCTTTTTAATCTGTATATTGATGATCTGTCTAAACAATTGAAAGCCTGTAACACTGGGTGCGTGATTGGTAATATTCTAGTGAACCATATTATGTATGCAGATGATCTTGTGGTCTTTAGCCCATCTAGCGCTGGTCTCCAGCAGCTCCTTACTGCATGTTCCGTGTATGGTTTGGAACATGACATTAAATATAATGCTAGTAAGAGTGCTGTTATGGTCTGTAGAACCAAAGAGGATAAAACCCTAAAATATCCTGATTTTAAATTGTCTGACAACAATCTTGGTCTGACAACAATCTAAAATATCTAGGGCATATTATTACAGAACAAATGACAGATGATGAGGATATTTATAGGCAACGACGCATGCTGTATATACAGGCGAATATCCTCTTGCGTAAATTTGGTGCGTGTGCAGATGTGGTGAAGATGTCACTATTTAGAGCATACTGCACACCCCTCTACACTGCGCACCTGTGGTCGAACTATTTAAAGACAAGTATGCAGAGACTAAAGGTTGCATATAATGATGCCATGAGAACACTGCTAAGGCAACCAAGATGGTGTAGTGCCAGTAATATGATTGTGGCTGCAGGAGTCAGTACTCTAGAAGCTATCCTAAGACACCACATGTATAAATTCATTTGCAGGATAAATGACTTTAAAAATGTGCTTATTGTGGCCTTGACAAACATAAGGGTTAGCACTCCACGCTACGAATCCCAGTTGTGGAGACACTGTTTTCGTTGTACGACATTGATCATTTTTTACTCTGGATTTTTAACTTAAGTATTGTGGTTTTTTTTTAAATGTTTTTATGTGATTTACCATGATTTTATATATATTTATGATATTTGAGATGCATTTTTTAATGTAATGTTGCCCCTTATCTGGACCTTGAGTCCGTAATAAAGTTATTATTATTATTATTATTATTATAATTTAGACTTTAAAAAATGCTAGAGAAACGTTTTTCTCCAATATCACTAACAACAACACTAATAAGGCAAAGACCCTATTTGCAACTGTTGACAGACTGACCAACCCAACACAAATACCACCTGAACTCCATTCCACACAGAAATGGAATGAGTTTGCATTCTTTTATACTGATAAAATTGAAGGCATCAGACGTGCCATCAATATCTCCGCTTCAAACAACAATGTTGGATCACCACCCTGTTTAGACAAAAGTAATGTGGCCATGATGACGTGCTTCAATGTCATAGAAGCTAAAACTGTTGTGGAAACGGTGACACAACTAAGGCCATCCGCCTGCTGCCTTCATGCTTTACCCACCAACTTGTTTAAGAATGTTTTTGACTGCCTAGCAATAGACACACTGCAAATAATTAGCAGCTCTCTTCAATCAGGCAATTTCCCAAAAGTCTTGAAAACTGCAGTTATTAAACCCGGAGCCTAGATGCCTCTATTATTTACAACTATAGACCAATATCAAACCTACCTTTCATAAGTAAAATAATTGAGAAAGTTGTCCTCCAGCAACTTAATCACTTCCTGGCTTCAACTGGCTGCTATGACAACTCCCAGTCAGGATTTCGACCCCTTCATAGCACCGAGACCACCCTTATTAAAGTTGTAAACACATCCGTCTTAACACAGACACTGGTAAAATTTCAATATTAATGCTATTAGACCTCAGTGCTGCATTCGACGCTGTTGATCACTCAATACTTTTGGACAGGTTGGAAAAATGGGTGGGGCTTTCAGGCACAGTTTCAAGATGGTTCAGGTCATATCTACAAGATGGGAACTATTTTGTTTCCATTGGCGACGTTGTATCAGAACCAACCAACGTGACGTGTGGAGTCCCACAAGGTTCGATCTTAGGACCCTCTTTATTCAACATCTACGTGCTCCCACTAGGGCAAACCATGCAAAATAATAATATTGACTACCACTGCTATGCCGATGACACTCAAATCTATGTAGCGCTATCACCAAATGACTATCGCCCCATACATCTGCTGTGCCAGTGCATTGAGCAAGTCAAAGACTGGATGTGCCAAAATTTCCTTCAACTAAATAGGACAAAACAGAGATAATTGTTTTTGGTGCTATAAAGAAAGGCTTAAAGTAATCCAACACCTTCACTCTTTGTCCCTGAAAACCTCAAACAAAGTCAGAAATCTCGGGGTTATTATGGATTCAGATTTACATTTCGACAGTCACTTAAATCAGTAACAAAATCGGCCTACTATCACCTCAAAAACGTAGCAAGACTAAGCGGACTCATGTCAGCTCCAAGACTTAGAAAAACTTGTACATGCCTTTATTACTAGTAGGCTAGATTATTGTAACGGTCTCCTTGCAGGTCTTTCGAAAAAAAAACTGTCAGGCAGCTACAGCTAATTCAGAACGCTGTTGCTAGAGTTCTAACAAAGACCAAAAAATGTGAACACATTACACCAATTCTTAATTCCTTACATTGGCTCCCTGTATGTCAGAGAATTGATTTTAAAATCTTGCTGCTCACCTATAAATCACTACATGGTTTAGGGCCAAAGTATATCACTGACATGCTTCCACTATATAAGTCTTCTAGACCGCTAAGATCTTCAGAGACCAATCTGTTAGTGATTTCCAGAGTAAATGCAAAACATGGGAAAGCAGGATTTAGTTACTATGCATCAAATAGCTGGAATAAACTTCCTGAAGATTTAAGACTTGCCCCAACTTTGACCACTTTTAAAACAAGACTGAAAACTTTTATGTTTACTTTAGCTTTCAGCTAAATCCTAACTACATTGCACTTTTAACTTTTGCACTTTACTATAATGCATTTTTAACTTTGTTTTTATTTTATTTTAATTCTATTTTATTTCATTTTGTATTATTTCATTTTATTGTATGACATGTTTGTATGTGAAGCACTTTGAGTCTGCCTCGTGTATGAAATGTGCTATATAAATAAAGTTGCCTTGCCTTGCCTTGCCTGCCTTGCACTCATGCTGGTCGTGTTTGCAAACCGGTCGTGAAGTACCCGGGCTATGTTTGACTTTCCTCCAGCTTATTATAAATTGCAATGCATGCCTTATTTAGTCAATGGTTTTGTACTGATGTTTAATTCTTTAAGAGGGAGGATGTAGATCAGTGTCACTCATGTTATGAGCATACTTGTAGCTCCGACCACTAGTTTAACAGAAAGCTTATCTTCCTTTTCTCCCTCAGTCCCGAGTTATGTGTTAAGATGAAGTTACCTATGCTGTAATGCTAATAAATTCCTTGGATCTTAATCACTGTTGTGACTTAAGTTATTTCAACAGCAGAGCTCAACCTGTCAAATCTTGTGTGTTGTAATAAGATTCCCTCTCAGTCCACTCAACACCAAAGTGCAGGCCGAATGCAAGACACCCATGTCATTCCAGGAGTCAGTCTGGCCCACCTTTGCTAAACTGTCTCTCAGCAAAATGACCCAGGACATTTTGGGAAACATTATCAAACCAGCATTAAGCTATAAAACGGGATATCATGCAAGGAACCATAAACGAGAGCATAGAAACATAGAAAATAGGTGCAGGAGCAGGCCATTCGGCCCTTCGAGCCTACACCGCCATTCAATATGATCATGGCTGATTATCCAACTCAGTATCCTGCCTTCTCTCCATACCCCCTGATCCCTTTAGCCACAAGGGCCACATCTAACCCCCTCTTAAATATAGCCAATGAACTGGCCTCAACTACCTTCTGTGGCAGAGAATTCCACAGATTCACCACTGTGTGAAAAATTATTTTCACATCTCGGTCCTAAAAGACTTCCCCCTTATCCTTAAACTGTGACCCAACATCAGGAACAATCTTCCTGCATCTAGCCTGTCCAACCCCTTAAGAATTTTGTAAGTCTCTATAAGATCCCCCCTCAATCTTCTAAATTCCAGCGAGTACAAGCCGAGTCTATCCAGTCTTTCCTCATATGGAACTCCTGCCATCCCAGGAATCAGTCTGGTGAACCTTCTCTGTACTCCCTCTATGGCAAGAATATCTTTCCTCAGATTAGGAGACCAAAACTGTATGCAATACTCCAGGTGTGGCCTCACCAAGACCCTGTACAACTGCAGTAGAACCTCCCTGTTCTTGTACTAAAATCCTTTTGCTATGAATGCCAACATACCATTCGCTTTCTTCACAGCCTGCTGCACCTGCATGCCTACTTTCAATGACTGGTGTACCATGACACCCAGGTCTTGTTGCATCTCCCCTTTTCCTAATCGGCCACCATTCAGATAATAGTCTACCCTCCTGTTTTTGCCACCAAAGGGGATAACATCACATTTATCCACATTATACTGCATCTGCCATGCATTTGCCCACTCACCCAACCTATCCAAGTCACCTTGCAGCCTTCTAGCATCCTCCTCGCACCTAACACTGCCCCACAGCTTCATATCATCCTCAAACTTGGAGATGTTGCATTCAATACCCTCATCCAGATCATTAATATATATTGTAAATAGCTGGGGTCCCAGCACTGAGCCTTGCAGTACCCCACTAATCACTGCCTGCATTTCTGAAAATGACCTGTTTACCCCTACTCTTTGCTTCCTGTCTGCCAGCCAGTTCTCTATCCACATCAATACTGAACCCCCAATACCGTGTGCTTTAAGTTTGTATACTAATCTCTTATGTGGGACCTTGTCGAAAGCCTTCTGAAAGATATAACACATCCACAGGTTCTCCCTTATCCACTCTACTAGTTACATCCTCAAAAAATTCTATACGATTCGTCAGATATGATTTACCTTTCATAAATCCATGCATATTAGACTAACTGGTCTGTATTTCCCCGTTTTCTCTCTCCCTCCCTTTTTAAAAAGTGGAGTTACATTAGCTACCCTGCAATATCAGGAGCATGAACTCCTGATATTGCTTAATGTGCACAATTACAAAGAAAAATAGGTGCAGGAGTAGGCCACTCGGCCCTTCTAGCCAGCACCACCATTCACTGTGACCATGGCTGATCATCCACAATCAGTACCCTGTTCCTGACCTCCCCATTATCCCTTGCCTCCGCTATCTTTACCAGCTCTATCTAACTCTCTCTTGAAAGCATCCAGAGAATTGGCCTCCACTGCCTTCTGAGGCAGAGAATTCCAGATTCACAACTGTCTGGGTGAAAAAGTTTTTCCTCATCTCCGTTCCAAATGGCCTGCCCCTTATTCTTAAACTGTGGCCCCTGGTTCTTGACTCCCCAAACATCAGGAACATTTTTTCTGCATCTAGATAAGATCCCCTCTCATCCCAAATTCCAGTGTACACAAACACGGTCACTCCATTCTTTCAACGTATGACAGTCCAGCCAGTCCACTAGTCACTGCCAGCCATTCTGAAAGGGACAATTAATCACAATTCGTTTCCTGTCTGCCAACCAATTCTCTATCCATGACAATACCCTATCCCCTATATCATGTGCTCTAATTTTGCCCACTAACCTCCTATGTGGGACCTTATCAAATGCTTTCTGAAAGTCCAGGTACACTACATCCACTGGCTCTCCCTTGTCCACTCTCCTAGTTACAGCCTCAAAAAATTCCAGAAGATTAGTCAAGCATGATTTCCCTTTCGTAAATCCACGTTGACTCGGACCAATCCTGTTACTGCTATCCAAATGTGCCGCTATTTCATCTTTTATGATTTACTACACCACCGATGTCAGGCTAACTGGTCTATAATTCTCTGTTTTTTCTCTCTCCCTCTCTCTCTCTCTCTTCTTAAAATGTAGGATAACATTAGCTTTTCCAATCCACAGGAACTGATCCTGAATCTGTAGAACATTGGAAAATGATCACCATTGCATCCACGATTTCTAGGGTCACTTCCTTAAGTACCCTGGGATACAGACCATCAGGCCCTGTGGATTTATCAGCCTTCAGTCCCATCAGTCTACCCAACACCATTTCCTGCCTAATGTGAATGTCCTTTAATTCCGTCGTCACCCTAGATTCTCTGGCCACTAGTACATCTGGGAGATCGTTTGTGTCTTCTTTAGTGGACGGATCCAAAGTACCTGTTCAACTCGTCCGCCATTTCCTTGTTCCCCATTATAAATCCACCCGTTTCTGTCTTCAAGGGACCCACATTTGTCTTAACTATTTTTTTCCTCTTCACATACCCAAAGAAGCTTTTATTATCCTCCTTTATATACTTGACTAGCTTACCTTCGTACCTCATCTTTTCTCTCTATATCCTTTTTAGTTATCTTCTGTTGCTCTTTAAAAGTTTATCAATCCTCTGATACTGACTCCACATCTCCTAATTCTATGTCACCCCTCGCAAGGGACTGAATTTCATTCCTTACCAACAGAGCTACCCCACCCCCTCTGCCCGCCTGTCTGTTTCGATAGGACGTATACCCTTGAATATTCAGTTCCCAGCTCTGGTCCGCTTGCAGCCGTGTCGCTGTAATTCCCACAACATCATACTTGCCAATTTCTAACTGAGCCTCAAGCTCATCCACGTTATTTCTTATAATTCGCGCATCCATATACAACATTTTAACTTTTGTATTCACCTCCCCTCTCACACCAGTCACTATTGCCCCTGACCTTACTCTCTTATCCCTTCTCAAACTTTCCTTCCCATTAATTCGGAAGTCTTTTGTAACTTTTCCTGTACTCACTTCCTCCTTAACTCCATCTTTATACTCCCAATTTGTCAAACCCCCCCCAACTCCCCGCTATTTAGTTTAAACCAACACGTGTAGCATGATGGGAATATATGAAACTGATAGGATCTAGATGCCATCTTTATCTAGGCAATTGGCTGCTTCTGTATGGTCATTACATTTCTTTAAAACACTCACCAGTCTTTGTGAGGACATTCACTGCCATGGTTGTGAAGTCTTTAGTGCAAGCGGCTCGAGTCTGGGGCTCTGTTGGAAGGTCGTAACAACTCACTCCTGTCGCATTGTTCACATACATCGTCTTCCCCACAGACCCATCAAAGTACTGCAGCCATTCTGAAGTTAAACCTTCCCAAGCATCACCTTCACAGGTCTCCACACAAACCGTTGCCCCATCAGGTAATGCTCCTGGGTGAATACATGTGGTGTCAGATTCCTCCAGCCTCACCACCAAGTCTCCAACCGATTTGTTGTTCGCTTCAACGGCTCCATCACTGTGGACCTGGTCATCAATGTGCAGCTGAGTCTGTGGACTGGTCCCAACTTCAGTTACAGCACCAGACGGTGTCCCTGGGCAAGGCCCTAAGTGAATCACAGCAAGGGTGCTTTCTCTTTCAGTGCAGCTTTCCTGACACTCCTCTCGACCGACACCTTTTTCAGACTCTGCTGCTGCTGAGGAGATTGGTTCTGGAGGTGAACATGTTGCAGATTCCACTCCCAGTTGCAGCAGCCTCCAGGAGCACAGAGGAGAACAGTCTGCCAAACTCCTGACAGGGGGCTCATAATTCTTCTCTCCCTCACATTGGCCATGTTTTAATCTGGACAATTTTGCAGCCAAGGTTCTTGGTTCAAGATTCTTGGTTTGTGAATGAGTAGGTGGGGCAATATTACTGGGCAATACTTTGGGTACATGTTCAGCTGTCAAGCTGATGTCACGAGAATAGAAAGTTGTCAGAAACCCATCATAGCCAGGCTGGTCGTGCAGTAAACTCTCAGTCTGGGTGTTATCAGTGCACCGAGCCTGCTTCACATTTCCTGCCTCTTTGATTCCTGTCACATTCTCGAGTCGGGATGTCATGTTGGGATCGGGGTGAGATAGCACAGTGCCTTGGGAGGAGCTGCCTTTACCCTGACCACCACCCTTTGCATATTCTCTTCTGAAGGCATCCAATGATCCGGTTATTGGAGGCATGCTCAGCTTTCTGTGGAACCTGGCCTGAGCATAGACACAGCTCAGGCCAGGTTCCACAGAACCTCTGCTTCTGGCCTCCGGTGCCAAGCCCATCCCAGGTGTGGTCACGGATTCAGCAACCTCATGAGACTGCCAACTACTCGGAATTTCCTGACCTTTATTCAAACATGTTTGGGGTGGGAATTTCCTGGTGGTACTCCATAGCGCTCTGCCCCCAGACGAGAGCTGCCTTTGTCCCTTCTTCAACCTTTCGTGAGTATCCCAGGCACTCATGGGACCTGGGTGACAGAGGTCACTGTCCACAGAGCTTGTGTTTGCAAGCTCACACCGTTTCTTCTGCTTGGGGATGACATGGGTTATGAGACCTGTGACACAAAGTTCCACTCCAACTCCCTGAACCTCCCCGTGTGCCTGATTTCCCGATACCCCTCCCTGCCCTGTCTGTGAGCCACCAGTGTCCCCTGCTGCTCCCTGCACCTCCTCTCCTGGCGACGAGGTCTCACTCTCATAAGCAGCAGCAAGCTGCTGAATGCCATCTCCTTGTGCCAGCACACTTTGTGTGCTCTGCTCCTCCTCTGCCCGCTGGTTCTCAGGACTGTCACACACACTCACTTTGCCCAGGGGGCTATCACATGGGGACACGCCACACACATCTGTCTGCTGACCAGCAATGTTTTGGTGGCATCTTTGGGCTTCAGTTGAGTGTGGGGCAGTGCCCAAACATTCTTCACCTTCCACACACAATGCCCCATCCTTCTCAACAGTGGCAGCATCCTCCTGAGAAGTGTCTGGTACAGTAGCTTCCCTGTGCACACACTTGGACTGCACTGCTGTCCTTTCATTAATGAACACTGGCTGTGGGTTGAGTGTAGGCAGCTGGAGAGTTTGCTGCTCCTTAGAGGGGTCCAGCAGAAGTTGGTGCTTGGACAGGAAGGCACAGACGCCCTCTTCCAGACAGCAGAGCAGCAGGTCCCAGGCGGTGAACTCCAGCAGCGTGCGCCCGGTCTCCCAGCACGCGTCGTACTGGCTATGGCCACAGCTAATGTTGATGATGTAGACAGGGTGCAGGTCAGAGGCTGCACGGGTGCCAATGCATGGGCCTGCCCTGCAGATTGCACTGTGCCGGTGGATCAGCAGGTCCAGCTGCTTGTGCACACGTGTCTTCAACACCAGCCGCCCGTTGATGAAGATCAGGCGCTGGGCTTTGGTGTGGTGGCCCTCACGGCAGATATAGCCCCTCATGTGGAAGTGGCCATTAGAGTGCTGGACAGGGCCCAGGGCTGCCGCCTTCTGCGCCCCGTAGATCTGAGCAAAGCGTGCCGGCACGTTG
Source organism: Okamejei kenojei (assembly GCA_035221665.1). Classification (NCBI taxonomy): domain Eukaryota; kingdom Metazoa; phylum Chordata; class Chondrichthyes; order Rajiformes; family Rajidae; genus Okamejei; species Okamejei kenojei. Next base: position 2,955,504 of record CM069139.1, read on the forward strand.
CTGGCTTTGGGCAGCCGGACCACCAGGGAGCCGGCGGCAGCGGCAGAGGCCTCGTTCCGCACGGTGAAGGAGACACCCGGGTGCAGGAGGCTCAGGGCCTGGACCCTGTGGCGGATCTGCTCCCACTCCAGGCCCTGCCCCATGCGGCGGCTCCTCACCGGCAAGCGGTGGAACAGGCCGCACACCGTGACGGTGGTGCCGGGGCTGGGCCGCGGGGTCTCTGCCTCGTACACTGGGCGTGCCTGACCGTCCCGGAACAGCTTGACCCAGGTCTGGCTGCCCCCACCCTTAGGCCTGCTCACTATCTCCAGCACGGACGACAGGTCAGCAATGCTGGCCAGGGCCTCGCCCCGGCACCCAGGGCCCACGTCAGCCTCAGCCGAGGACCCACTGCCCTCTCCACCGCCAGGCCCAGCCCAGGCCCTGGGCCCAGCCCACTCTCCAGCCCCGGGCCCAGCCCAGGCCCTGGGCCCAGCACACTCTCCAGCCCCGGGCCCAGCCCAGGCCCCGGGCCCAGCACACTCTCCAGCCCCGGGCCCAGGCCGAGCACACTCTCCAGCCCAGGCCCCGGGCCCAGGCCGAGCACACTCTCCAGCCCCGGGCCCAGCCCAGGCCCCGGGCCCAGCACACTCTCCAGCCCCGGCCCCGGGCCCAGCACACTCTCCAGCCCCGGGCCCAGGCCGAGCACACTGTCCGGCCCCGGCCCCTACTCCAGGGCCCTGTGTGTGTCCGGGCCCCGCCTCAGGCCGGGCCGCGCGCCCGCTGTGGTAGCGCGCTCCCGCCAGCTCGGCGGCCGCGCGCTCCAGCCCCGCGCCGTTGTCCGCCACCTGCACGCGCCCGGCCTGCGCGTGCACGCGCGCCGCCGCACAGCCGCAGCCGGCCGCCAGGCTGTTGAGCAGCAGCTCCTCCAGGCAGCGGCCGAGCGTCGGCACCGTGACGGCGGAGCGCAGCAAGGCCCGCACGCCGCCCGGCAAAGGGTGCAGCGCGACCGGCCGCCGCTCCTCGCCCATCGCAGCGCCTCGCCGCGCCGCGCCCTGCAGGCCCCGTTACTGTGGCAACGCGGCCCCGGCCCCGCCGCCACACACCGCGCCCGAGAGCACTGTGGGAGATGTAGTTGGTGAGTACAATGCGGCGCGTGCGCAGCACACCGCGCTGAGGCCCATGGGAGATGTAGTTCCGGGTGAGGCTGTGGCGCATGCGCACTACGTAGTTGCAGAGAGGCCTGTGGGCAGTTGTGGGGGGATGGACACAAAGTACAGGAGTAACTTAGCAGCACAGGGAGCAGCTCTGGAGAGAAGGAATGAGGGACATTTCGGGTCGAGACCAATCTTCAGACACAGTCAGGGGAGATGGAAATGTAAAGAGTAGGAAGGAAGTTCAGATGCTGGTTTAAACCAAAGATAGATCAAAAGGTAACCCCGAAACAAGTCCCACACAAGTCGACAAGGTCCCACATAAGAGATTAGTATACAAACTTAAAGCACATGGTATTGCTGGTTCAGTATTGACGTGGATAGAGAACTGGCTGGCAGACAGGAAGCAAAGAGTAGGAGTAAACGGGTCCTTTTCAGGATGGCAGGCAGTGACTAGTGGGGTACCGCAAGGCTCAGTGCTGGGACCCCAGCTATTTACAATATATATTAATGATCTGGATGAGGGAATTGAATGCAACATCTCCAAGTTTGCGGATGACACGAAGCTGGGGGGCAGTGTTAGCTGTGAGGAGGATGCTAGGAGGCTGCAGGATGACTTGGATAGACTGGGTGAGTGGGCAAATGCATGGCAGATGCAGTATAATGTGGATAAATGTGAGGTTATCCACTTTGGTGGCAAAAACAGGAAAGTAGACTATTATTTGAATGGTGACCGATTAGGAAAAGGGGAGATGCAACGAGACCTGGGTGTCATGGTACACCAGTCATTGAAAGTAGGCATGCAGGTGCAGCAGGCAGTGAAGAAAGCGAATGGTATGTTGGCATTCATAGCGAAAGGATTTGAGTACAAGAGCAGGGAGGTTCTATTCAGTTGTACAGGGTCTTGGTGAGGCCACACCTGGAGTATTGCGTACAGTTTTGGTCTCCTAATCTGAGGAAAGACATTCTTGCCATGGAGGGAGTACAGAGAAGGTTCACCAGACTGATTCCTGGGATGGTAGGACTTCCATATGAAGAAAGACTGGATAGACTCGGCTTGTACTCGCTGGAATTTAGAAGATTGAAGGGGGATCTCATAGAGACTTACACAATTCTTAAGGGGTTGGACAGGCTAGATGCAAGATGATTGTTCCCGATGTTGGGGAAATCCAGGATAAGGGGGAAGTCTTTTAGGACCAAGATGAGAAAATCGTTTTTCACACAGAGAGTGGTGAATCTGTGGAATTCTCTGCCACAGAAGGTAGTTGAGGCCAGTTCGTTGGCCATATTTAAGAGGGAGTTGGATGTGGCCCTTGTGGCTGAAGGGATCAGGGGGTATGGAGAGAAGGCAGGTACAGGATACCGAGTTGGATGATCAGCCATGATCATATTGAATGGCGGTGCAGGCTCAAAAGGCCGAATGGCTTGCTCCTGCACCTAATTTCTATGTTTCTATGTTCTATGTTTTTAAATGCACCCAATCCTTCTCTACAGAGATACTGCCTGTCCCTCTGAGTTGCACCACTATTTTGTGTCTACCTTAAGACAAACGTAAAGTTCTATGTTTCTTTCATTCTATGATTCAATGTTTAGAAAGAAAAATAGAAAAATAGGTGCAAGAGTAGGCCATTTGGCCCTTCGAACCAGCACCACCCTTAAATGTGATTATGGCTGATTATCCCCACTCAGTATACAGCTCCTGCCTTTTCCCCATATCCTCTGACTCTGCTATCTTTAAGAGCTCTATCCAACTCTCTCTTGAAAACATACTGAGAATTGGCCTCCACTGCAGCCTGAGGTAGAGAATTCCACAGACTCACAACCTTCTGTGTGAAAACGTTTTTCCTCAGCTCCGTTCGAAATGGCTTACCCCTTATTCTTAAACTGGCCCCTGGTTCTGGACTCCCCCAACATCGGGAACATGTTTCCTGCATCTAGTGTGTCCAAACCCTTGATAATCTTATGTGTTTCAATAAGATCCCTTCTCATCCTTCTAAATTCCAGAGTATACTAGCCCAGCCGCTCCATTCTATCAACATATGACAGTCCCGCCATCCTGGGAATTAATCTACGCTTCACTCCCACAATTGCAAGAATGTCCTTCCTCAAATTTGGAGACCAAAACTGCACATAATACTCCAGGTGTGGTCTCACTAGCACTCTGCACAACTGCAGAAGGACCTCTTTGCTCCTATACTCAACTCTGCTTGATATGAAGGCCAACATGCCATTCGCATTCTTCACTGCCTGCTGTACCTGCATGCTTACTTTAATTGACTGATGAACAAGGGCCCCCAGATCCCGTTGTACTTCCCCTTTTCCCAACTTGACACCATGCAGATATTAATCTGCCTTCCTGTTTTTGCCACCAAAGTGGATAATCTCACATTTATCCACATTAAACTGCATCTGCCATGCACCTGCCCACTCCCCCAACCTGTCCAAGTCATCCTGCATCCTCATAGCATCCTCCTCACAGTTCACACTGCCACCTGGCTTTTGGCGAATTTGCTAACTTTACTTTGAATTTCTTCATCTAAATCATTAATGTATATTGTAAATAGCTGCGGTCCCAGCACCGAGCCTTGCGGTACCCCACTAGTCACTGCCTGCCATTCTGAAAGGGACCCGTTAATCCCTACTCTTTGTTTCCTGTCTGCCAACCAATTTTCTATCCGTGTCAGCACTCTACCCCCAATACCATGTGCCCTAATTTTGCCCACTAATCTCCTATGTGGGACCTTATCAAATGCTTTCTGAAGGTTCGTGGAATTCTCTGCCTCAGAGGGCAGTGGAGGCTGGTTCTCTGGATACTTTCAAGAGAGAGCTTGACAGGGCTCTTAAAGATAGCGGAGTCAGGGGATATGGGTAGAAGGCAGGAACGGGGTACTGATTGTGGATGATCAGCCATGATCACATTGAATGGCGGTGCTGGCTCAAAGGGCCGAATGACCTACTCCTGCACCTATTGTCTATTGCAGAGCTGCCAACTCTCACGCATTGAGCGTGAGACTCACGCATTGTACCCAATTCTCGCGCTCTCACGTAGATCATAGAATTTCTCTCTGTCGTGAGTATTTCTGTGATCAACGAGAATTTCCAAACTAATATCAACTGCATGGGCCGCAGGTGTTTGAGAGCCGGGGTGGAGAGGGATGGAAGCAGAAGCAGCGGTGGGGGCAGATGCGGACGGGGAGCCGGGGCTGGCGAGTGTTTGCCGGGCTGGCGAGTGTTTGCCGGGCTGGCGAGTGTTTGCCGGGCTGGCGAGTGTTTGCCGGGCTGGCGAGTGTTTGCCGGGCTGGCGAGTCGCTCGCTGCAGCTCCAGCCATGGAGCAGCCTCAGTGCAAGAGTCCCGGGCCATCGGAGATGTGTCGGAAGCGTTGCGCCGCTGCCGTGAGAGTCTCTGTGCCAAATTTGCCCAGGTGACCAGCATGGACCAGGCTGCAGCTCGGTGCATCCTGGAGGACAACCAGTGGCTGCTGGAAGTAAGTACCAGGCACTGGATAGAAACGGTGGAAGATAGTGGACTTCAAATGGGGGTGGTTGGAGAAAGCATCCTGCTTGCCTGCTAGATTTTCACTTACTGTAACTGCAGGAAAAATGTTCCCGATGTTGGGGGAGTTCAGAACCAGGGGTCACAGTTTAAAAATAAGGGGTAGGCCATTTAGGACTGAGATGGGGACAAACCTTCTTCACCCAGAGAGTTGTGAATCTGTGGAATTCTCTGCCACAGAAGGCAGTGGAGGCCTATTCACTGGATTTTTTCAAGAGAGAGTTACATTTAGCTCTTGGGGCTAGCAAAATCAAGGGATATGGGGAAAAAACAGGAAAGAGGTACTGATTTTAGATGAACAGCCATGATCATATTGAATAGCAGTGCTGTCTCGAAGGCACCTATTTTCTACGTTTCTATGCTTGAGTATATGGCAATAAAACTCGATCACTTGATTTTGAAGCATTCATGCATGGTGGAGGTATAATGCGGTCATAGAGTGATACAGTGTGAAAACAGGCCCTTCAGCGCAACTTGCCCACACCCGCCAACCTGTCCCAGCTACGCTACCTGCTTTTGGTCCATACCTCGAAACCTGTCCTATCCATGTATCAGTCTAACTGTTTCTTAAATGTTGGGATGGTCCCTGCGTCAACTACCTCCTCTGGCAGCTTGTTCCATGCGCCCACCGTCCTTTGTGTGGAAAAAGTTACCCCTTAAAAAGTTACCTTAAAAATACTTTGTACAAAAAACATTGAAATCATACTTATACAATGCACTAAAACATGATTTTAATACATCAAATTTCAAAAAGTCCCTACCCTGGGAGGGGGGGACACCCTTCTTCAACACCCTCTCCCCACTCGGTTGCTCCACTCCCTCACCGGGTGCCCCCAAGGCCAGTGATCAGTGATCGCTCAGCCTCCCCGCTTTCAAAAACGCTCCGCGGCCCCTGGTTCAGGTGGAGAACACTGCCAGATGTGAGCGGGGAACTGAGGCCAGTTGTCCATGGTGTTTAGATCCCAATGCTCTGCGCTTCATTTTTCGGAGTTGGCTAATGTTATTGATTTGTAAATAGCCTGATTTGTAATTAGTTGACAAAACCTTAATTTATTAATCCGGAACATCCAGGGGGATGGTATAAGTGTAATATTAAAATTACATGCAAGGTGTCAGGCTGTCTGTCACAACATACAGCCCTGATAATAGCAATGTTACAAAATTTTGAGATTAAAAAAAATCAAGTCTGCAATGTATCCCATCAGATAAAGCATAAAAAGAAGTTTAATTTGACACATAATTCACTTTCATATCTTCAGTATTAAAAAATGTTATGGCCATTTTAATACTTGGAAATTAGCATCTTGTTCCCTATTGCTTTTCCATTGACTTAACACAAAAGCTGTGATCGAGGACAGTCAAAAGCCCATAACTTACTTAAAAATTAAGAGAACTGAAAGAAATGTTCAGTTATTATAGATTGAAGCATTCTGAAACAAATATAAAACATCTTACTTGGATGACCTGAAATTAAAGCATATTCTCAAGATCAAAACTTTAATATTACTGTATTAGAAACATAGAAACATAGAAAATAGGTGCAGGAGTAGGCCATTCGGCCCTTCGAGCCTGCACTGCCATTCAATATGATCATGGCTGATCATCCAACTCAGTATCCCGTACCTGCCTTCTCTCCATACCCTCTGATCCCCTTAGCCACAAGGGCCACATCTAACTCCCTCTTAAATATAGCCAATGAACTGGCCTCAACTACCCTCTGTGGCAGAGAGTTCCAGAGACTCATCACTCTCTGTGTGAAAAAAGTCTTTCTCATCTCGGTCTTAAAGAATCCTTAGCTGTGACCCCTTGCCTGGACTTCCCCAACATCGGGAACATCTTCCTGCATCTAGCCTGTCCAACCCCTTAAGAATTTTGTAAGTTTCCCTATAAGTCTCCTAGAGATTATAAACCGAGTCTATCCAGTCTTTCTTCATAAGACAGTCCTGACATCCCAGGAATCAGTCTGGTGAACCTTCTCAGAACTCCCTCTATGGCAATAATGTCCTTCCTCAGATGTGGAGACCAGAACTATACGCAATACTCCAGGTGTGGTCTCACCAAGACCCTGTACAACTGAAGTAGAACCTTCCTGCTCCTATACTCAAAGTTACAGTATTTTTACAGTATTATATGCTGTATATTACAGTATTATATGCTGTAAGTCCGTTACAGATACAATTACAATTTCTAGAAATAGAGCAAGTCTTTACGGAGAAGATCAGTTGCTGGCTGGTACATTGGCATATCATAATCAGTAGCATCATCATACTCCTCCGATTGTAACCAATAAGCAACTCTGTACACCTTGTTTTTCCTCAACTTTTCAGTTTTGGCATTGTAAACTACAAGTTTTTGCTCTTCAAACCACGCATGACATGCCTTTCTGCCCACTGCTTTCCCATTAACAATGTCCTGTAGATTCCATTTCTTAAGAAAATGATTTTTTTTTAATAGCCTAAGTATCCAAATAACCAACTAATCCCATTCACACAAGAATTCACAATATAACGATTTTTTAATCTCACTGTCATGAATTAATATGCCAGATAGAAAGAATTTGATGTTTAATTCCCATGAATTAATCTAGAAACATCCACTCAATATAATTAAATTTATTGTTTTTTTGCACAATACATGTGACTCAAACCGTTATTTAGTAAAAAAAAAAGTATTGACTATGGATAGACAATAACACAACATATAGACGATTTAGATGCTCTCATCACATGATTGTCCAAAGAAACGTGCATTTAAATCATCTTGCGAGTGGGTTTTTCTGGAACGCAATCAATTGGAACATTGCATTTGCGGTGAATTTGAACTCCATATCGGCAGGAAAAACACTGCCGGTTCGTATGGGGCCCACATCACATTTTCGCAACGTAAAATTTGATTAAAGCCATCCCAAGAAGCAAGTTTCCACAAGTTTTCACACAGAGAGTGGTGAGTCTCTGCCACAGAAGGTAGTGAGGCCAGTTCATTAGCTATATTAAAGAGGCCCTTGTGGCTAAAGGGATCAGGGGGTATGAAGAGAAGGCAGGTACAGGATACTGAGTTGGATGATCAGCCATGATCATATTGAATGGCGGTGCAGGCTCGAAGGGCCGAATGGCCTACTCCTGCACCTATTTTCTATGTTTCTGTTTATTTGTAAAATACACGACTTACCCATTATTTTGTCCCTTTCATGCGATCCGTCACGTTGTAGGCGTTCAGGGCGTTAGAAGTCGCTTTTTATTTTAAACATATTATTAAATTGTCTCGCAATTTTAAAAATCGGGAATGGAAGTCGGAATTTTCTTCAGCAGCTAGCAGCCTGAGGGAGTCCGCCTCCGACAGGCAGGAGAAAATTAATTTTAATCCCCCCCTCCCCTCAAACGCACAAAAGTCGCGCACACAGCCAGTGGCAGAACTGCAGCGCCGCTGAAGGTAAGTTTTGTAACATCGCTACCAATATCCCATTTCCTTCAGTTAAATATTGGGAAGGTAGCACTATTGTCATTTGCCACTCAACTATTATGTTTGCTTACCTCACTAACTATTTCTAACCCCCTCCCCCCCCCGCCACACCCAATTCCTTTGACAGGTTGAATAGAAATGTCCCCAATCTCGTTGTTTTATTAATTGAACACATAGATGAACACCCTCAAGGAGCGTAATCAGATGGAAACTGATTCAGATTAATATGTTTAAGAGCTTGTTCAAAGAAGGGGCATATTTTAAAGGAGTGACAGACATGCTTGCAGGGGAATGTGTGAGGAGGTTATTATTTGTCTTTAGTTTTAGCTTGAACCAGGACATCTGAAGATTCAAAGATTAATATAGTAATTGTACTGATACTGACTCCAACCATCCACGTAATCAATATCATCCATTCCGAAGGTTTTATTTTTCTGATGCCATTTAAACTTCCCTTGGATTTCAATCATTTCAATGTAAAAATAATTGGGAACGGGGAGCATTGGAACAATAATGCGGGTGGGGCGTGTGGGGACGGGGGGGGGGGAGCGCCGCAGGTGGGGGGGGGGGGGGGTGGGGGGTGGGGAGGGGGCGGGTGGGGGTGGGGAGGGGCGGGTGGGGCGTGTGGGGACGGGGGGGGGGGGGGGAGCGCCGCAGGTGGGGGTGGGGTGGGGGGTGGGGAGGGGGGGCGGGTGGGGGGGGGTGGGGAGGGGGGGGTGGGGAGGGGGCGGTGGGGTGGGGCGTGTGGGGACGGGGGGGGGGGGAGCGCCGCAGGTGGGGGGGGTGGGGAGGGGGCGGGTGGGGGTGGGGAGGGGGCGGGTGGGGGTGTGGGACGGCGGGGGGTGGGGAGGGGGGGGGGGGGAGGTGGTGAGTGCACTGGGGGAGCAGTGAGATAGGCCCTTCGTCCCAGCATGGACCTGCTAACCACCCCATGTGACAGGAGGTGGAGGCGATGTCAATGGCATCAGTGCAGGGAGGTGTTGCTAGTATGGTGATGATGGGCTGAAGGGCTGTCTGTGTCGTGCCAGTGAGATGGGTGAGGAACGTCATAGGTTCATATTGATAGGAGCAGGATTAGGCCATTCGGCCCATCACGTCAAGTTGGCAATGGCTAGTCTCGTTCTCTCTCTCCCCTAACACCATTGTGCTGCTTTCTCCCCGTAAGCCCTGCGCAGGGCCAGAGTGGATGTGTATTACACCAGGTGTGATGGGTTCAATGTTGTCTTTGCCAGTGGTACCACTGATGGCCAGAGTGGGAAGTTGCTGTTAAAGTTAACGGCACCGTTGACACGTGGTGTTGGGCAGCTCATCAGCTCAGGTCGGGGCTGGAGACGAAGGCAACGATTACCACCACACCTTGGACAGACTTGGATTATTTACTCTGGAACAACGAAGGCTTAGACCTGACAGGTTTATATAATGAGTCACATACACATCTCCTCTCACACTCATTCTCTCCCCTCCCCCTCACACTCACCTGCTCATCTCTCAACCCCTTGCGCACACTCACTCACTCTCCCCACATCATACAATCTCAGTTCAATTTATTTTTTCCAGTTATAGAATCATAGAGTGATACAGTGTGGAAACAGACCCTTCGGCCCAACTTGCCCACACCGGCCAACAATGTCCCAGCTACACTAGTCCCACTTGCCTGCGCTTGGTCCATATCCCCACAAACTGTCCTATCCATGTACCTGTCCAACTGTTTCTGAAACAATGCGATAGTCCCAGCCTCAACCATCTCCTCTGGCACTCACCACCCTCTGTGTGAAAAAGTTACCCACTCCTCGAATTCCTATTAAATCCTTTCCCCATCACCTTGAACCTATGTCCTCTGGTCCTCAATTCACCTACTCTGGGCAAGAGACTGTGCACCTACCCAATCTATTCCTCTCATGATTTTGTATACCTCTATAAGATCTCCCCTCATCAACAGACAATAGACAATAGGTGTAGGAGTAGGCCATTCGAGCCAGCACTGCCATTCACTGTGATCATCCACACTCAGTACCTCATTCCTGCCTTTTCCCCATATCCCCTACACCTCTACAAGATCTCCCTTAATCCTCCTGCGCTCCATGGAATAGAGACCCAGCCTACTCAACCTCTCCCTGGACTCACACCCTCTAGTCCTGGCAACATTCTGAACCCTTTCAAGCTTGACAATATATTTTCTATAACATGGTGCCCAGAACTGAACACAATATTCTAAATGTGGTCTCACCAACGTCTTATACAACTGCAACATGACCTCCCAACTTCTATATTCAATACTCTGACTGATGAAGGTCAAAGTGCCAAAAGTCTTTTTGACCACCTTATCTACCTGTGACTCGACCTTCAAGGAACCATGCACCTGTACTCCTAGATCCCTCTGCTCTACAACACTACCCAGAGGCCGACCATTCGCTGTGTAGGTCCTGCCCATGTTCAATGTCCCCTAATGCAACACCTCACACTTCTCTGTATTAAATTGCATCAGCCAGTCCTCAGCCCACCTGGCCAATCAATCCAGATCCTGCTGCAATCGTTCACAACCAGCTTCACCCACTTTTGTATCATCAGCAAACTTGCTAATCTTGCCCTGTGTGTTCTCATCCAAATCATTGAAGTAGATGACAAACAGTAACGGGCCCAGCACCGAACCCCGAGGCTCACCGGCAAACCAGTCAGCGGAAAATAATGTTTAGTGCAAGGCAAACCTAGCCAAGAATTTGGTGTGTGTGGCAGTCTCCCTCCCCCTACACTCACACACTCTCTCTCCCCATTGGGACTGTATTGAAACGTATGTAACTTGGCCGGTGCCCTGACACTGCACACCAGTGTGTTGAATGCAAAACAGAGTCCCACTGTACCAAGTACACGTGACATTCACATATCAGCCCTACTCTCCCTCTCACACACACACTCTCCCCCTCACTCTCTCTCTCCCTCACACTTTCTCTCCCTCACTCTCTCTCTCTCTCCCTCACTCTCTCTCCCTCTCTCTCTCCCCGTCACTCTCTCTCCCTCTCACACACACTCTCTCCCTCACTCTCCCCCTCACTCTCTCCCCTTCATTCTCTCTCCCTCTCTCTCCCAGAATGAGCCGGTTCATCAACGTTCTCCGCAGTTGGCTGCTGCTGGTTTCTCTCATCGCTGCGGGCAACACGGTGCAGAGTTTCCGAGACCACAGCTTCCTGGCGCACAAACTCTACACCGGCAAACCTGCGCTCGGTGAGTGAGTGAGTGAGGGGGAGAGGGTGCTGTCTGCTTGCGGTCACTCCGACTGTTCCCTGCTGTTGACTCGCCGTGTGTAACTCTCCCCCTCTCTCTTCCCCCTCCCTCTTTCCCTCTCATCCCTCTCTCCCCCCCTCTCTCCCTTCCCCCCTCCCTTTCCCTCCCTCCCCCTCTCCCCTCCCCGCTCCCCCCCTCTCCTCCTCCCTCCCCCCATTCTCCCACCCCCCTCACTCCCTCCCTTCTCTCACCCCCCTCTCTCCCTCCCTTCTCTCACCCCCCTCTCTCCCTCCCTTCTCTCACCCCCCTCCCTCTTTCCCTCTCTGACCCTCCCCCCCCCCAGTGAATGGGCTGCAGGCTCGGACGTTTGGAGTCTGGACATTGCTGTCGTCCATCATCCGCTTCTCCTGCGCTGTGGACATCCAGAACCGCACGTAGGTACCGGCAGTCTCTGACCCCCAAACCCTGCCCCCTGCCTTTGACTGTGGGTCTGTCCGCATTGACCCTGCCCTCCTCTGTCCCAGTGGCCATACTACGGCCGCAGTGTCTGAGGGGCAGCAGCCAGGACAGCAGGATGGGTCAGTGTGGGACAGGGACAGTGACCAGTGTGTGTGGATCTGTGTGTGGCCGGGGGGGGAATGATGGGGACCAGGGACCGCTGTCCACTCTGTGGACTGGGCCGGGGTGTGGACGGACACAGTGACTCGTGACCGCTCGTTGTGGACCGAGCCGCGGGTGGGGAAGTGACCAGTGTGTGTGGGCTTGTGGTGGTGGGACTGGGCCAGGAGTAATGATGGAGACACAGTGACCGATGGCTGCTCTGTGTCCCACAGGTTGTATCACATCACTCTCTGGACCTTCATCCTGGCTTTGGGTCACTTTGTGTCCGAATGGTTGGTTTACCACACGGCACCCATCACCATCGGTGTCATGGCACCTCTACTGGTGGCCGGTAGGTACACATGTCTACCGCTGACCGTTCTCTCCAGCCAGCCTGGTGGCTAACCCATCCCTCAATGGCCCTGCATGTTAATCTCACTGTCACACCTCCCTCAGTGCACTGAGCAAGAAACAAAGTGCTGGAGGAACTCAGCAGGCAGGCAGCTTCTGAAGACCCTTCTCCCATCCTCTCCGTCCTCAATGCCGCTGTGTGTTTGCTGAAGATCCCAGCGAGCCTCTGCAGTTGCTTGCGCATCCCCCAGCGGCTTGTTTGTTGATCACTGAGCATCTGACCAGGGTCTTGTTTCCCACATCTGCCACGTTCTGTCCCCAGGATGGGGCAGTGTAGCACATCACTAACCCAACCACATCCTTTCTCCAAGGTAACCCATGTACACAACCATGTGGACTACGGTTGTGTGCTACTTGCCTTTTATAAGCCTCTATGTCCACCTTACCTCCCAGCTAATGCCAAAGGTTACACTTGTTTCTGTGGAACCATGTTGCCTCTGCCATACAATGTTATGAGTGTCCAGTCACTGTGTCAGTCATTCAGCACAGAAACAGGCCTTCGACCCAGCTTGCCCATGCCCACCAAGGTGCCCCATCTACACTAGTCTCACCTGACCACATTTGGCACAAATCCCTCTAAATCTTTCCTCTCCATGTCTGAATCTAATTTAAATGTTGTGATAATGCCTGCCTCACCTTCTGTCAGCTCATTCCATATACCCATCACCCTCGGCTTCCTATTAAATCCTTCCCCCCTCACCGTAAACCGCATCTCACATACGGGTGTCAGGGGTTATGGGGAGAAAGCAGAATGGGGTTAGGAGGGAGAGATAGATCAGGCATGATTGAATGGTGGAGTAGACTTGATGGGCCGAATGGCCTAATTCTACTCCTATTCCTTATGACCTGCACTCTTTAGTTTTTGACTCTCCTTCCCTGGATAAAAGTCTTTGACCATTCACCTTCTCGGTGCCCCTTGTAATTTTATAATCCTCTATAAACTCACCCCTCCGTCTCCTATGATTTGAGGAATAGATGCAGCCTATCTAGCTCTCCTTACAACACAAGCCCCTGCCAGGAATATCCTTATAAATGACCTTTGTCCAAAGCAGTGATCCCTGTGTGACAGAACTGTACACAGGTCCCTCCACCGTCTTGCAGTTGTAGCGTGTCATCCCAACTCATGCCCTGACAGATGAAGGCACGTCTTCACCACCCTGTCTACCTGTGTCGTTACCTGCATGGACTATGTACCTGCACCCTGGGACTCTCCAGGGGTCCCATCACGTACCTTGCTTGATAGGACCCCAGGTACCAAACACCTCACATTTATCTGCCATTCCTCAGCCCATTGACCTGTTTAATTGAGATTTTAGATAACTTTCTTCACTGTCCACCCCACCACCAATGTGGGTGTTATCCACAAAATTATTAACCATGTCACCTACATTCATGGATATATATAAGGAACAATAATGGCCCCAGCACTGCTGCCTGAGATACACCACTTGTCACAGGCCTTTGTCGCGTACCTTCAGGCTAACTTTGCATCCATTTGGCGATCTTACTCTGGATCTCAGACCCAGCCTATCACGGGTACATTTGTCAAAGGCCTTGCTCAGGTCCATGTAGAAAACATCCAGCGCCCTGCTCTCGTCAGTCTTCTTGGTCTTGGCCTTCAACAGGGGAGCAGCTCTGCATTGCTGGTGCCACCACCCCATCCCGCTGACCGTTGGCCTTCTGTCCCACAGGCTTCTCCATCCTGGGAATGCTGATGGGATTTCAGTACCTGGAAGAGTCCCAGGAAGTGGCTGCAATTCCATCCAAGAAGAGACAATGAGCAGAGAGGCCGAGGTGACTGACGGCAGCCGCAGGGTGCGGGGTACTGACCACACTGCTGTCCATCATCTCACTGTAGTGCTGTCCCTGTCAGTAACTCTGGTGCTGAAAACTAGTCGGCATGCTTATACCCATCAATTCCCCCTCCCTCACGGAAACCTCGAGAGCGGAGAGGATGATTCCACTCGTGGAAGAGTCTAGAACCAGAGGTCACAGCCACGCAATAAAAGCATGTACCTACAAAATAGAGATGAAGAGGAATTTCTTTGGTCAGATGGTGGTGAGTCTGTGAGGTTCATCGCCTCAGATGGCAGCGGAGGCCAAGCAATGAGTGATTTTTAAGGCACAGATTGACAGGATTTGTAACAGACTTTTTTGGCCACGAGGCCAGTTCATTGGCAAGTGAGTTGGATAAGGATCTTTGCCATGATCATATTGAAATGGCGGTGCACGAAGGGCTTGGAGTGATTTGTAAGGGCATCAAAGGTTATGGGGGAAAAGTTAGAAGAATGGGGATGAGAGGAAAAATAGATCAACCATGATTGAGTGGAGTAGGTGGGCTGAATGGCCTCATTGTGTTCTTGTGCCTTATGGTCTAATCGTGCTGCAAGAGGGTGGCTGCAATCTGGAGCAGAGAGAGAGGAGTGGGGGCCGAGACCTTTGGGTGATCGAGGCCATGGACCGAGGGCTGGGAACTGGGGCCTCGATTACCATGGTTTTTCCTGATGGAGTTGTCACCTTGTGGTGTGCTGTTCAAAGGTGGCCATACAGCAAGGAAACAGGCCCTTCGGCCCATCTTGCCTATGCCAACCAACACAGCCATCTAGACCAGTCCCACCTGCCCGCCTTTGGCCCATATCCCTGTAACCCTGTCCTATCCATGTACCGGTCCAAACGTCTCTCAAACGTTATGCTAGTACATTATGACAGTAACGATGTAGTGTGGGTGTCCATACCTCAGGTCAGTGTCCATAGGTCAGGTGTGTACTAATGGAGGGTCAGACACTGGTCCAGACCGCCGTCAGTGTCTGTGTCTGCGGGTCAGTGTCGGTGTCTGTGTGGGTCTACCAGTAAAGGGTCAGACACTGGTCTAGTCTGTGTCGCTGTGACACCGTTCAGGAAATCACTAAGTCAGAATCGCAAGTGTTGAGCCGTTATTGCTGATAGTTTATTCATAATTACAAACCCATTCCATTCTTTCAATTTAAAATCCCACCCACTGATGCCGCGGTTCATGCTGCTATTTTCCCAAATGTGGGGACTAAATCTCCTGGTCTCTCTGGGACAGCCCAGTCCACCGGCAGTGATGCTGGCCACCCAGTGAGGCGGTCAGATACTGACTACTGTAACAGGGATCTCTCTGGGACAGCCCAGTCCACCGGCAGTGATGCCGTCCGGATACTCTGGCCACTCAGTTGCTGCCACTCTGGCCTCAGACCACAGATGCAGACATGACCAGCAGGTTCTCTGACCGTCCTGTCTCCTGTGGGAGTGATGCCTGGACACTGGGCCTGTCAGCCTTTCCCTGTCTGTGCCTCCGTGCTGTGAAGGCTTCGTAGATTAATAAAGTGCATTGATGGTGTTTCTCTACATCACTGGACTTGCCCCAAAACATCATAAAGTGGCCCTGCTGTACAGAGACGTAAACACACAGTGCAGGACTCCTACATTGGTCCTGTACTCATTGCCCACCGCACACGTCCCCTCATCCCACTGACTGAGGGCCACTGACCCAGGGCCCCTTCATACTACTTACTGGGGGGGCACTGAACGAGGGCCCCCTGATCCTACTGACTGAGGGGGCCACTGACCAAGATCCCCCTGATCCAGGGCCCAGCCCTGCTCGCCGTCCCTCGACAAGACGAGAGATTTTATTGGTGTCCAGAATGAGGAAAAGAGCAGCATGCTGACATCTTACATTGCGCGAGTTAAATTAATAACAACGTGATTACAGAGCAACACAGGTAGAAAATACATCAACAGTTCCTTCAAGAGAAGTGATCAATGATACTTATACAAAACATTACTTTGGCAAATCAGTTTGGTAAAGTGTGCAGGGTGAGTCCCTGCTGCCCAGCAGGCAGGTCGTGTTGCTGACTGGCACCACAGCTGCAGCCACCCCGGGCTGGCTGGCCAGATACCCATCACAGTGTGGCTTCATTCAGGATGATGGAGCTGCAGATTCCTTCTTCAGCCTTGTGAGATAAACGCTGTGGGACATGCAGAATCACCATTGTTAGGCACCAGCACCAACGGACTCTAACCCACCACCCCACACCCTGGAGGGTCATGAACACCTAGACACATCAGCACAGCACAGGATCACAAAGCCAATACCACTCTGACCTGCCTGCACATGGTCCATACCCCTCCATTCCCTGCCCCCCCCCCCCCCCCCCCCCCCCCCCCCCCCCCGCAGCCTGATCCAGCTCCTGTTGTGGATGCACACAGACACTCATTCTGACCAGGGCTCTGTGGCTGAAACCTTCATTCTTCCTTATGCTACAGATGCTGCCTGACCGCTGAGTGTTTGCAGTGCCGCATGTTTTGTTGTAGGGAAGGGAGAGGCCATTCAACCCTCGGTCCTGCCTCACAGTGATAGCAGGAGGCCATTCAGCCTGTCATGCACTGCTAGGTGGCAGATGTGCAGATGCCAAGTCCCTGTTCTTTGCCGTGTCCAGCCCGTTCCAAGGTGCCCCCAGCACCCCACCCATTCCCATTCTGTGGAAGGTTTCCCATTGACAGAGGGGTCTAACAGTGGTTTAACAAGAACCCACAGCCTCCGCTCCAAAGCTGCTGGGGCCACCGCAGTGTACATGGAGTGGGGGTACGCAGAGTGGGGGTACATTGGGGGTATGCAGACTGGGGTACAGTAACACTATACACAGAGTGGGGGTACAGTAACAGTGTGCGGGGGACGGGGAGAGGGGGTGCGGGGGGAGAGGGGGTGCGGGGAGAGGGGGTGCGGGGAGAGGGGCGTGGGAGAGGGGGGCACGGGGAGAGGGGGCAACGGGGAGAGGGGGTACAGTAACATGGGGTACGTGGAGTGGGGGTACAGTCTCATCCAAGTCATTGACAAATCACAAACAGCAACGGGCCCAGCTCCAATCGCTGAGGCACACCACTAGTCTCAGGCCTCCAATCCGAAAAACAACCTTCCACCATCACCCTCTGCTTCTTTCCATGAAGCCAATTCTTTATCCAGTCTGAAGAAGGGTTTCAACCCAAAACGTCACACATTCCTTCCCTCCAGAGACGTTGCCTGTCTCGCTCAGTTATTCCAGCTTTTTCTGCCTACTCTGTAGCCAGTCGGCTGGATCCCGCCATGTAACAGACACTTGATCCCAGCTGTCTATACATAGAAACATAGAAACATAGAAATTAGGTGCAGGAGTAGGCCATTCGGCCCTTCGAGCCTGCACCGCCATTCAATATGATCATGGCTGATCATCCAACTCAGTATCCTATACCTGCCTTCTCTCCATACCCCCTGATCCCTTTAGCCACAAGGGCCACATCCAACTCCCTCTTAAATATGGCCAACGAACTGGCCTCAACTACCTTCTGTGGCAGAGAATTCCACAGATTCACCACTCTCTGTGTGAAAAACGATTTTCTCATCTCGGTCATAAAAGACTTCCCCCTTATCCTTAAACTGTGACCCCTTGTCCTGGACTTCCCCAACATCGGAAACAATCGTCCTGCATCTAGCCTGTCCAACCCCTTAAGAATTTTGTAAGTCTCTATGAGATCCCCCCTCAATCTTCTAAATTCCAGTGAGTACAAGCCGAGTCTATCCAGTCTTTCTTCATATGGAAGTCCTGCCATCCCAGGAATCAGTCTGGTGAACATTCTCTGTACTCCCTCTATGGCAAGAATGTATTTCCTCAGATTAGGAGACCAAAACTGTACGCAATACTCCAGGTGTGGCCTCACTAAGACCCTGTACAACTGAATAGAACCTCCCTGCTCTTGTACTCAAATCCTTTTGCTATGAATGCCAACATATCATTCGCTTTCTTCACTGCCTGCTGCACCTGCATGCCTACTTTCAATGACTGGTGTACCATGACACCCAGGTCTCGCTGCATCTCCTTTTCCTAATCGGTCACCATTCAAATAATAGTGTACCTTCCTGTTTTTGCCACCAAAGTGGATAACCTCACATTTATCCATATTATACTGCATCTTCCATGCATTTGCCCACTCACTCAGTCTATCCAAGTCACCTTGCAGCCTCCTAGCATCCTCCTCACAGCTAACACTGCCCCCCAGCTTAGTGTCATCCGCAAACTTCGAGATGTTGCATTTAATTCCCTCGTCCAAATCATTAATGTATATTGTAAATAGCTGGGGTCCCAGCACTGAGCCTTGCGGCACCCCACTAGTCACTGTCTGCCATCCTGAAAAGGAGCCGTTCACTCCTACTCTTTGCATACCTGTCCCATACCTCCTTTTTCCTGATCAGAGCCACAATCGTTCTCGTCATACAATCACCTTTCCTCCCCCCCTGCGGTGACCTTCATTCTAACAGGAACATGCATGACTTGAACTCTTGTCATTACACTTTTAGAAGCGCCCCACTTTCCCCACATTCTTTTGCCTGCAAACAACCTCCTCCGATCAACTTCAGCAAATTCCTGTGTATTACCATCAAAGTTGACTTTGTCCCGATTCACAATTTTAAGTTGTGGGTCTGCCCCGACTTTATCCATCACTATTTTAAAGTTAATAGAACAGTGATTGCTGGTCCCAAGAGGCTCAGCCATGGACACTTCATCCACCTGCCTGTCCCAATTTCTTGAGTAGACCAAGCTGTCTTCGATCAAGCCCTGGGGTTCATCCCCATTTATGATTTGTCAGACCTCAAGCACTCATCTGCACTTACCCTCCCGACCTGGCCCTGGTCCCACCAGCCAACACCAGCTGCCCTCTGGACACCATGTCTCTTCACTAGCTGTGTGTGTGATGAGGTGGGGGAACTGTAGCTGGGCACCAGTGAGTTATCCATGTCTTCCTCCACAGTAAACACAGCTGAGAAATATTCATTCAACACCTAGCCCCTTGATGCATCTTTACAGGGCTCTATTCTCCCCATTAGTACTATTTTTCCCTTAATGTAGAATCGCTTTGGTTTCTCCTTTCCCTTATCTGCCAAAGACTGTGGATGATCAGCCATGATCACATTGAATGGCGGTACTGGCTCGAAGGGCCAAATGGCCTCCTCCCGCACCTATTGTCAATCTCGTGTCCCCATTTGCCCTCCTTATTGCCCTTTATGTAGTTCTCATGGAGAAGGCAGCTGGGATCAGGAATCTCTTGAAGGATTGTCCCGTTCCTTGACCAGAGCCTTGACTGACTTTGGACCGACTGATGGAAGATCTCTCCTGTGTGGCCTGGCTCCATGCAGGCTGCCTCGTTGACTCTTCCTTTGACATAGTAAAGGCACGTACTGTGCTCAGCAGTAAGGTCTGGACATTGCACTGGACAGTCCACAACTAGCCTTACCCAAGTTACCTAATGGTGTGCAGGGGCACTGTGGCCACTGCGGCCAGATGCAGGCAACTCAAACCAAAAGTCAACCGTAAGCAGAAGATGATTCTAAATCCTACCTCCGATGGCAACAAGCGAAGAGGGAAGATGAATGAGGAAATCATGGAGGTTGTAGAGCCGTAACCGAGAAGGTGATTTGTTGCTATGCTCTGTAATATACACGCTACACGTCATTAGATGTAAATGATCAGACATGTTAGTGCTGTGCTCTAGGCGAGCGGCAGCATGCCAACACCATGCACAGACCCAGCGGCTACACATTGTCCACACTATAGCAGCAGCCACCACCACCATGCACAGACCCTGTGGCTACACACTGTCCAACCACAGCCCCCGTGGTCCACACACTGCCCAACCTATTGAAGCAGCCACCGCCCCACACCCTAGCACAGCACCGGGGAACACCCACATGCCAGCCAGCGGCTCCTCGCTGCTGGTCAACTTACCGGGCCTAGGTCCCACCATCCAGCAACACCAGCTGCCCTCTGGCCACCCTCATCTCTACAATAACTGGATGTGCCGGGGGGGGGGGGGGGGGGGGAGGTCAGAGATGGGCACCAGTGAGTTACTGTGGCGGTATCTCTGTCAAAGACAGGGTTGTAGGAGGGTTACTTCACACAGAAACCTCCATGAGGAACTGGGTGTAGGATGAGTGACATGTTCTAGCCTCAGTAAACCTTGGAGATCAAACACTGATAACACAAAGTTATCAGGCAACTGACCCACCACCCTCTCACAACTAGAGAGCAGTCCTGACCTCCTATCTACCTCATTGGAGAGCCTCAGACTATCTTAACCAGACTTTACTGGACTTTATCTTGCACTAAACATTATTCCCTTTACCCTGTATCTGTACTTGTAATCACGTTTAGTCTTTCCGCTGACTGGATAGCGCGCAACACTGTAGCTCAGTGCAGGTGACAATAAACTCAACTAAAAGTGAAATCATGGCATTTGTCCAAAGCCAGCTGTTGTTTCTAACGCTGGGAGCCAGCGGCGCTGGGGTGGGGGGACTGGGGGATGGGAGCGACTGGGGGATGGGAGCGACTGGGGTTGTTTAGCAAGTATAAAAGCTCCAAATAGGACCAATTCAGGGAGGAGATAGTTTGGGGTGTTCAGAGGCAGCTGGGTGTTACCTCCCAGTGGAGAGGATTTACTGTGCTACACGCCCCATCTTCCTGCCTTCAGTACCCAGGTCACGCTGCTCCACACCTCGGGATGACCTGCCTGCAGGAAGCTGCTACCTAAAGGCACATCTTCCCTTTGGTGTCGGCCCTGCGGGGCTGCCGGTGTTGCTGGACACGAGAGCCCGTCACATGTCAAAGTGCAGCAGCACCAAGCAAAGGTCAGATGTGATCACACGACGGGTTCTTGCGATTCTACATCATCATTGTTCACACACACGACCAGAAGGCATTCTCCCGCCCGCTACAGAGCAGAGCAGATACTAGGCAGGGATTTCTGATTGAGCACTGGCTGGGATGTTAGTCAAAGACAGGAGGGATGCTGAGAAATAACAAAGACTGGGCCGTACAGAGACGCTAACATTCCCCAGCCAACAGGGATCGCTAAATGAGAAAGAGTAACAAAGCAGAGAGGTTGTTGAAGCCCTCTCACTCAGGTTTGGTCATCACTGGGACATTGTGGTTAATTCCAATCCCTACACTATTGGTGTAGAGGTTCCCGAGAGTGGGCAGGGAAAGATTCATGGACAGTTCCAGAGGAGAGGAGTTTCAGAATAGTGAGGAACGCATGATGTGTGAATGGAACCAGGACAGATATTCACATCCCTGCCGAATAACTGGAGAGCTACCAGATGTGGCAGAACAAGTGTTTATAACCATTCCCTGTCCTTGCCCTTGTGCTCGGTGCCTCTATTTATAGAGCCAGGTCTGCCAATTTATAGTGGGATAATGTTGCCCTGCAGGTCTCAAAACACAACTCCAGTGATGAACGGGTTGGAGCAGGGACAATGGGGGTAACTGGTGGCGAATGGTTCAAGGGGTAGTGCCACAGGAATACACAGGGATTGTTCTAATCACAGTCCTATGCACATGTCCATGCTGCCCTTTCTGCCCATCGACACCATCCTATCTGCCCCTATGAGGTCGGCATCGTTCCATGCTTGTCTACCCTAGTATCCCTTACACACAGTGGGTCTCCGACTCCAGCGTCTCCTCCGGCAGTAAGTTCCTGACCTCCCCAACTATCACGGGTATAATTGTGACAGGAGTGGGAGGGGTTGTTGTTGGAACTTTGTTCCCGGTAATTGGGAAATCCCTACCACTATTTTGTGGAGCGGTTTTGCTGATAGAGCCAGGCGGCACGGTGAGGCCGGCAGTGTTTACTCACCGGGTTCTGTGGCGCATGCATGTTTGCCTTCTGTCTCTTTAGGTCCGATTTTATTATCGCTGTTAAACAGGAAGAAGGGCATGGTTAGCGCTGTTACATGCTCACCCTGATCCTTTGTTAAATAAGTAAAACTTTGTAGAAGAAAGTGCAGTCAGGAAGCATTGGTGGTGAAAAGGAGAATCCCACGTGAGGAAAGGTCACTGAGCTGCTCTCTCCCAGACACTGCCTGACAAAACAGCACCTGGTGACAGTGGGGTGGGAGCAACACCACCACATGGTTCAGAGAGCAGGCCCGTCAGCCCACAATGCCCATTACAAACATCATGCCAACATATACTCATCTCCACCTGATCCACATCCCTCCATTCCCTGCATATCCTGACATTTAAAAGACATTAAAATAAACTAAGCTGAGAATCCTTTCAATATATGTGAGCTTACATGGAATATAACTTATCTCAGCTTTAAGGAATCAGAAATAACTTCCTTACCTGTTAAAACAGTTCCCACAAAGAGAAATATAAAAATGAAAATATTTCCTGCTTTTGTTCCAAAATGATCAATTAGTTTACCCTGTGAGATGGTAAAGATGATTCCAAAAACCTAAAATACAGAAATGAACATAATTTAAGGCCATTGTAATGAACAGTACTGTGCAAGAACAGGCCCTTCGGCCCACATGTCTTTGTCGAACATGATGCCAGGACCAACTCTTGTCTGCCTGCACGTGATCCATATCCCTCCATTCCCTGCATAGCCACGTGCCTATCCAGAAGTCTCTGAAACCCTGCACCCATGGCAGCGTGTTCCAGGTAATTGCCCCGCTCATCTCCTTTAACTTAAAGCCGTGCCCTCTACTCTGAAATGTCCACCCTGGGAAAAATGTTCTGACTGTCTACCCTTTCTATGCCTCATAATTTTATACACTTCTCCCCTCAGCCTCAGATGCTCCACAGAAAACAATCCGTCTGTCCAACCTCTCCAAATCTAAGAGAGTTCTAACCTAATTTCTGCCCTCTAACCCAGGCAGCATTCTGGTAAACCCCCAACACCCTCTCTAATGCCTACACATCCTTTCTGTCTGAAAAAAGGTCTAACCCAAAACTTCTCCTATTCATGTACATAAACACTGCCTGAACCACTGAGTAACTCCAGCACTGTGTTCTACATAGGATTCCACCATCTGCAGTCCATATCCATCTTATAATGGGGCATCCAGAACTGCACACAATACTACACAAGTTATGTAAAACTCTGATTTCCATACACAAACCATATAACCATATCACAATTACAGCACGGAAACAGGCCCTCTCGGCCCTTCCAGTCCGTGCCGACCATTTGTTTTCCCCTAGTCCCATCTACCTGCACTCAGACCATACCCCTCCATTCCCTTCACGTCCATATACCTATCCACTTTACTTTTAAATGTTAAAATCGATCCTGCCTCCACCACTTCTGCTGGAAGCTCATTCCACACAGCCACCACCCTCTGAGTAAAGAAGTTCCCCCTCACGTTACCCCTAAACTTCCGTCCCTTAATTCACATGTCATGCCCTCTTGTTTGAATCTTCCCTACCCTCAATGGGAAAAGCTTATCCACGTCAACTCTGTCTATCCCTTTCATCATTTTAAAGACCTCAATCAAGTCCCCCCTTAAACATAGAAACATAGAAATTAGGTGCAGGAGTAGGCCATTCAGCCCTTCGAGCCTGTGCACCGGGCCATTCAATATGATCATGGCTGATCATCCAACTCAGTATCCCGTACCTGCCTTCTCTCCATACCCTCTGATCCCCTTAGCCACCAAGGGCCACATCCAACTCACTCTTAAATATAGCCAATGAACTGGCCTCAACTACCCTCTGTGGCAGAGAGTTCAGAGACTCACCACTCTCTGTGTGAAGAACCCCTTAACCTTCTGCGCTCCAAAGAATAAAGA
Organism: Okamejei kenojei; assembly: GCA_035221665.1. NCBI lineage: Eukaryota > Metazoa > Chordata > Chondrichthyes > Rajiformes > Rajidae > Okamejei > Okamejei kenojei. The sequence continues at coordinate 2,979,505 of CM069139.1, forward strand.
CCTAACTTGTTCAACTTTTCTCTGTAACATAGTTGTTGGAACCCAGTCAACATTCTAGTAAATCTCCTCTGTACTCTCTCTATTTTGTTGACATCCTTCCTATAACTAGGCGACCAAAATTGTACACCATACTCCAGAATTGGTCTTACCAATGCCTTGTACAATTTTAACATTACTTCCCTACTCCTATATTTAATGCTCTGATTTATAAAGGCCAGCACACCAAAGGCTTTCTTTACCACCCTATCTACATGCAATTCCACCTTCAGGGAACTATGCACAGTTATTCCCTAGATCTCTCTGTTCCACAACATTCCTCAATTCCCTACCATTTTTACCATGTGTGTCCTATTTTGATTTGTCCTGCCAAGATGTAGCACTTCACACTTATCAGCATTAAACTCCATCTGCCATCTTTCAGCCCACTTTTCCAAATGGCCCAAATCTCTCTGTAGACTTTGAAAATCTACTTCATTAATCCACAAGACCACCTATCTTAGTATCATCTGCATACTTACTTATCCAATTTTCCACCCCATCATCCAGATCATTGATGTACATGACAAACAACAGTGGACCCAACACAGATCCCTGAGGCACCCCACTGGTCACCGGCTTCCAACCTGACAAACAGCCATCCACCATTACTCTCTGACATCTCCCATTCAGCCACTGTGGAATCCATCTTGCTACTCCGCCATTAACACCCAAAGATTGAACCTTCTTAACCAACCATCCATGGGGAGCCTTGTCAAAGGCCTTACTGAAATCCATACAGACAACATCCACTGCTTTACCCTCATCAATTTCCCTAGTAACCGCTTCAAAAAATTCAAGGTTTGTCAAACATGACCTTCCAGGCACAAATCCATGTTGACTGTTCCTGATCAGACCCTGTTTATCCAGATGCTTAACCTGCAAACCCTGATCAATTAACCCATTCCCAAATGCAAGTACATCCTATCCCTAAGATATATAAAATATTAGTATTATGAGATATTATAAAATATTATTATGAGAGACATAGCTAGTTAGAGCTTCCTCCCTGTCCCCCCCCCCCAGGGTGGAAATATACTAGAGGGTATAGCTCTAAGCTGAGAGAGGCAAAGTTTAAAGGAGATGAGCGGGGCAATTGTTTTTTTACCCAGTGGGTGGTGGGGCCTGGAATGCGCTGTCATGCTGGAAGCAGAAACAATAGTGGCATTTAAGAGGCTTTTGGATAGGCACATGGATATGCAGGGATTGGAGGGATGTGGATCACGTGCAGGCAGATAAGAGTTGGTTTGGCACGGACATTGTGTGCCGGATGAAGCACATAGAGCTGGTATTCACTGTTGGACCACAAGCCTGCGTGATGTGCCACCACACTTACCTGTGCAGCCTCGTTCAGCAGTCCAGAAGACGTCCCCTCAGACTGGGGGTAGGTGAGCTCGGCACCAAACTCAAAGCCCAGCGGCAGGTACCCAGTCATAAAGAACCTGTATTGAAGGGAAAAGGGCAGGACATCAAGAACAATAGACAATATACAATAGACAATAGGTGCAGGAGTAGGTCATTTGGCCCTTCGAGCCAGCACCGCCATTCAATGTGATCATTGCTGATCATCCCCAATCAGTACCCCGTTCCTGCCTTCTCTCCATATCTCTTAACTCTGCTATCCCTAAGAGCTCTATCTAACTCTCTCTTGAAGGCATCCAGAGAAACTGCCTCCACCTCCCTCGGAGGTAGAGAATTCCACAGACTCATCACTCTCTGTGAGAAAAAGTGTTTCCTCGTCTCCGTTCTAAATGGTTTACTCCTTATTCTTAAACTATGGTCCCTGGTTCTGGACTCCCCCAACATCGGGAACATGTTTCCTGCCTCTAGTGTCCAAACCCTTAATAATCTTATATGTTTCAATAGGATCCACTCACGTCCATCTAAATTCCAGAGTGTACAAGCCCAGCCGCTCCAATCTATCAACATATGACATTCCCGTCATCCCGGGAATTAACCTCATGAACCTACGGTGCACTCCCTCAGTAGCAAGAATGTCTTTCCTCAAATCTGGAGACCAAAACTGCACACAATACTCCAGGTGTGATCTCACTAGGGCCCTGTACAAATGCAGGAGCACCTCTTTGCTCCTATACTCAACTCCTCTTGTTATAAAGGCCAACATGCCATTCGCTTTCTTCACTGCCTGCTGTACCTGCATGCTTACTTACATGGATTGATCAACAAGGACCCCCAGATCCCGTTGTACTTCCCCTTTTCCCAATTTGACGCCTTCTGCCTTCCTGTTTTTGCCACCAAAGTGGATAACCTCACGTTTATCCACATTAAACTGCATCTGCCGTGCATCTGCCCACTCACCCAACCTATCCAAGTCCCCCTGCATCCTCATAGCATCCTCCTCAGTTCACAGCTTTGTGTCATCAGCAAATTCGCTAATGTTACTTTTAATCCCTTCATCCAAATAATTGATGCATATTGTAAATAGCTGCGGGCCCCGCACCGAGCCTTGCGGTACCCCACTAGTCACTGCCATTCTGAAAGGGACACGGTAATCCCTACTCTTTGTTTCCTGTCTGCCAACAATTGCTTTAACTGTGGGGGTTCACATTCTGCTGTTCGTGACCGTTGCCCTGCATATGAAAGATTAACGATTTTATCTTTGGACATACGGTCACGATTGAAACTGACCACCAACCTCTGATCAGCATCTTTAACAAACTGATCCATGTCTCTCCGGCGCGTCTACAACGGATGTTGCTGCAACTTCAAAAATATGACATTGTTCTGATCCACAAACGTGGTAAGGATATGCACATGGCTGACACTCTCTCGCAAGCACCCCGGAAGTCTTGCGAGGGTCCGCCCTCACCGGATGATGACTTTATCGTAATGACTGTCTTTTTTCCCCTCGTCCTGTATGGAGGACTTGGTTGCCCACACTGCTGCTGACAGTACTCTACGGTTGCTTGCCTCCGTCATTAAGCGTGGCTGGCCAGACAAACACTACAACGTTCCGCTGCCAGTCCGGCCTTCCTTTGCCTTCCAAGATGAGCTGGTGCTACAGGGTGGGATTATTGTAAAAGGACACAAGGTTGTGGTCCCTGCTTCACTGCACAACAAGTATTTAACGCTGTCCATGCAGGGCACCCAGGCGTTGAAGCTACTGTCTTACGGGCAAGAGGCACGTTTTACTGGCCTGGCATGGCCGAACACATCACCGAGAATGTGGCGTCCTGTGCAGTGTGTAACAGCTTGGCACCTCGCCAACAAAAGCAAACACTTCTTTCACATCCGGTTCCTGCAGTCCCGTGGTCTACAGTGGCAACTGACATATTTGAGTGGTATGGCAAGCAGTACCTGGTACTCATCGATTCGTATTCAGGATGGTTTGACATTGATTTTCTTAGCAGCCCCACTTCTCCCGGTGTGGTTTTGAAGCCATCTCGCCATTTTTCAGTCTAAGGAGCTCCGGGTGTACTGTTATCTGATAACAGCAGTCAATTTACTAGCGAACACTTCAGGGAATTTGCCGCACGCTGGAATTTTTGCCACATTACCAGTAGCCCTGAATATCCACAGTTGAATGGACTGGCTGAGCGAGCTGTCAAGACTGCCAAACAGCTCATGGAACGTTCGCACAGAGCTACTTCCGATATGTTCCTGGATCTGCTCAACTTGCGCAACATCTCTCGTGACCCCATTTTGGGTCCACCTGCTCGACGCTTATTGTCGAGGCAGACCCGAGCCACGGTGCCTGTGGTGGATCAGGCATTGATCCCTCAGGTGGTTCCACCTGAGGAGGTTCAGTCCAGGTTACAACAGAAGCGTGACATTCAAAAACAATGGTATGACAAGACAAGTAGACCACTGCCACCATTAACCAAGGGGCAGGTGGTTCGTTTGCAACTGACAAAGGCCATGACCGTATTGGTGTAATTTCTGGAACTGTTTCTGAGCCACGCTCATATCTGGTCAGTGCCGATGGCGGCATCCACAGGCGTACAGACGGCATATCCTGCCTGTGAACGAGCCAGTTCCTTCTTCATATTATCCAGACCGTACAAGTGTACTTCCGCCTGTGTCTAGCGGCACTCCTCCACCTATGCCAGCACATCAACCCACTGCTGCAACAGCTGATTTGCCAGTGGCGATTTCACCTGTTCCACTGTCTCCTGTTTCATCACCGGGAATGCTGGATTCGTCTCCCTCACCTGTGAAGCACCCGCTATGTCCCCGGGGGGGAAAGAACAGAGATGGTCTTTATCATACACGTGTTGGTCGTGTTTGCAAGCCGGTTGTGAAGTACCCGGGCTATATTTGACTTTCCTCCAGTTTATTATTAATTACTATACATGCCTTACTTCGTTAATGGTTTTGTACTGATGTTTAATTCTTTAAGAGGGAGGATGTAGATCAATGTCACTCATGTTATGAGTCATACTTTGTACCTACGTCCACTAGCTTAACAGTAAGCCACGTTCCCACACTTTCAGAGTAACGTGCTAGTATGAATATAACAATGCTGTAACATTAAGAAGGTATTTGGACCTTTATCATGGTGTAAGACTGGTTATTTAAACAGCAGAATCACAACACGTATCTGCCACCACCGCGCATGGTTCCAGCAGCCACTCTCCGTGTAAAGAACTTGCCCTGCACATCTCCTTTAAACATTGCCCCAAAATGTTGAGGACACAGCTCAGCAGTTCCTGGCGATTTGTCACCTTTCCACCCTAATGCTGTAATTACATGACTTTGAAATCCACATTGGATTGTTTTCTTTGTCTTTCTCACAGAAGACAAGCAAAAATGACTCAATTTCTCGGCTAACTCCTTGTTGCGCAACATTGCTTTCCCCGTCTCGCTGTGTAAGGCAATCACATGAAGTTTAATCCTGGACATTTGACACACATTGCCATGCATGCTTGAGAGGATTCTGTGCACTTACCCCAGTAGCCCTCCAGTCAGGAAAACAATCCACAGGTAACCAAGGTCAAGTGTGAATGTGAAGGCCACCATCCCAGTAAATGATAAGAAGTAAACGGCCAATGTGGTCTGTCTGAGAAAGAAAGAGGAAAGCAACTTAAGAGGGTTGTTTGTGTGAGCACATTTAACATCAGTGCATTAACAGCTCCTACCATCTGCTACAGAAAGGACCATCTCTGATGGTTGCACATCCAGCAATTGCATGGGCTTTAACTGGAGGAAGCAAGAAACTGCAGATGCTGGTTTACAACAAAAGACAAAGTGCTGGAGTAACTCAGGCAGAGATGCTGCCTGACCTGCTGAGTTACTCCAGCACTTTGTGGCTTTTTTGAGGGGGGAAGCGGCTTTTAACTAGCTTCTCATTTGGATTCCCTTTCTTTGCAGAGCTCCGGTAAACTCAGGTAGAGAGCAGACTGTGGAGGCTCTGATCTGGATCATTAGCTACACATGTGAAAGGTGAGCTGGTCTCAAGGTGCCATCAGAGGTGGTGCCTCCCTTACGCATGGGCTATCCCAATCATTCTCACGTCATCAGCAACAATGCCATCCGCTGGAGAAGGCTTAAAGCAAACCCCGACATCACATCCCACACAGACCTCTCGAAGCCACATACAACACGTTTACAAGCACTTTCTTTTGTCAGACGTCCCAGCACACAAAGGCTTGCTCCTTCCACTCCGACAGCATGCAGCTGACACTGATGGTTGTGCAGAGCAGCAAGTGTTTAGTAACTGGGCAGCCTTGTAGATGGAGGCTGAGCTCCTCAAACTCAGCTTCCAGAAGGAACCCCTGATGAGTTATTAGCAGCAGAGCACAATGCTGTTACGTTAGACCAGTAGGCAGCCTGGCACTGTACCAAGGCGCTGTCCACCGCTGGGCAGTAGTACGATGCAGGTCGGGCTCGGCGATTCTCCACACGCTGACATCCTGACCTCAAGTCAACCACGAAAGGCAAGCGGTCTGAATAGTGAGCAAGGGGAATCGGAGGAAGTCAACTCACGCTGCGCTGGTGGTCCTTCTAGCACCCAGTTAACAAGTGGATGGAACTGCTCTAATAAGAAAGAATAATCTCAGTTATACTGAGTCCCAGCGATGGGACTTCCACCACAACAATTAACCACAAGGAACACTGCTGAGGCCCAGGTGCAGGTGGGCTGCCTGCCCAGCCTCTCAGCCACAGAACAGAGCCAGGAAAGGCTATAGGGGGGTCTAAGGGAAAGATGTAGGGGGCTACTTCCATCCTAGCCAGCAGTCATTGCACCCCAGCAAGGTAGATGTTAGTCCACTATGTTCCACAATACACACAACAGGGAGAGACCCCACAGCACAGTGACCAGGTGGTCACGTTGCTGTAACCAGAGTAGGTGCCCGGTGTTACAGCAGGGACTCAGTCAACCCCAGCTATACAGAGCATCCGTCAGGCATGCAGAGCAACAAGGGAGGGCACCGGGGAGTGTCGTCCTGCCGCAGGGGCCAATGCACACACGTGGAGAAAGTAAGCATTAGTGCAGCACACTGAAACGCGCAGACACACCATTGTGAAGGAGGTTTGGCAGCAAATCAATTAATTTTCATTTTATTACCATCTACAAAATTAAACCTACGCAACTTTGCATACTGTCACAATATGTAGGCATGAAACCTTTCAAACACGCTCGATGAAACCTTTCAAACACGCTGTCCTCACTAATTAGTGACAAAACTGCACAGTTAATGCTGTGCATCAAAGTGGAAGTCAGAGTATCTCACTCACACCCCTTTAACTCCCAACAGTGGTCGGCACGGACTGGAAGGGCCGAGAGGGCCTGCTTCCGTGCTGTAATTGTTATATGGTTATAGTGAGCTGAAGAACTCTATGAATGTTAAAGTCAGAGGGATCAGGCACCATTTGAGCCGATTCCATCGTGTGTGACACCAAGCCAAGACCAAGGAGGAAGATGCCACTTACATCAGCATTAGCCTCAGTGTCACTGGGCGTGGAGTGGGCTAGTGAGGAGGGGTCGCTCTGCTCAGTGTGGGGAGTGAGGGGGGATCTCGCTGCTCAGTGTCATTGGGCGTGGAGTGGGCTAGTGAGGAGGGGTCACTCTGCTCAGTGTGGGGAGTGAGGGGGGATCTCACTGCTCAGTGTCACTGGGCGTGGAGTGGGCTAGTGGGGAGGGATCGCTCTGCTCTGTGTGGGGAGTGAGGGGGGATCTCGCTGCTCAGTGTCACTGTGCGTGGAGTGGGGGAGTGGGGAGGGATCGCTCTGCTCTGCATTACCCTCAGTCTTGCTGGGTTTGTGGGGGAGATCTCTCTGCTCCCTGGGTCAAGATGGTCTCTCTAACGCCTCTCAGTTACATGTCTGAGCATGCCTCATCCTTGGAGAGGAGGCAGTGGGTCAAAGAACTGCAGAGCTCAGGAGCAGAAATAGTTCCAGAATCGCAACTAACTGCACACTCCCCTCCCTTCAGTGGGTCTGAATCCTTCACTTAGCAGAGTCACTCATTTTCACTCTGCATCTGCAGAAATTGGGGTCAGGTTTTGCAGATTAGTTTATTCAATGGCCAAAGCCAGCTTCTAAACACTGACAACTGCTGAACATCACCTGGGGAAGGCATGCATGCCCATGTTTCCAAGCATATAAAATAAAGGGTTACATCAAGGGTCATTTCAACTGACTTTGTTCAAAGTGTTTTCAGTTGAAGGATTTGCCCACCTCACTGGGACAGTTTTTGTACTTTCACGTACACCCGAGGGACGGCAGAGAGGAGGTAGGTACCAGGACAGGCTGTAACTCATGAGCCTGCTCCACCATTCAATAGCACCACAGCTATGACCTCAGTTTCACCTTCCTAACCATAATGGCAACATGTTACAGACCAATGAAGTGTTCATCCCTGCTTTGAATCTATCCAGTAAACATGCTTTCACAGCTCTTTGGAGGAGAAAATTATGAACATTCACAGCCCTCAGAGTGTAAGAATGACTCCTCATCTCCATCTTAAATGGCTGACTCCTTCTGAAAAACATCACTCCTGGCTCCACATTCCCCTCCACATCTGAGAAACCAGCCTGCCACCTTCCCAGCAACCCGTCTCCTTCAACACGACCAGTTGTCCCTGTTTGAAAGTCCCGAATACCAGCATCACTCTGCGTGCATTCACACTGTGACCATACCAAGCCGGTGGGAGTGGGTTGTGAGGGGGGGGGGGGGGGTACAGAGGCTTTGGGAGATGCAAGCAGGCTTTGTAAATCTGAGGAAGGACATTATTGCCATAGAGGGAGTGCAGAGAAGGTTCACCAGACTGTTTCCTGGGATGTCAGGACTGTCTTATGAAGAAAGACTGGATAGACTCGGTTTATACTCTCTGGAATTTAGGAGATTGAGAGGGGATCTTATAGAAACTTACAAAATTCTTAAGGGGTTGGACAGGCTAGATGCAGGAAGATTGTTCCCGATGTTGGGGAAGTCCAGGACAAGGGGGTCACAGCTTAAGGATAAGGGGGAAATCCTTTAAGACCGAGATGAGAAAGACTTTTTTCACACAGAGAGTGGTGAGTCTCTGGAACTCTGCCACAGAGGGTAGTTGAGGCCAGTTCATTGGCTATATTTAAGAGTGAGTTGGATGTGGCCCTTGTGGCTAGGGGGATCAGAGGGTATGGAGAGAAGGCAGGTACGGGATACTGAGTTGGATGATCAGCCATGATCATATTGAATGGCGGTGCAGGCTCGAAGGGCTGAATGGCCTACTCCTGCACCTAATTTCTATGTTTCTATGTAAAGATTGAAGTGTCAAGCAGACGCAATACAATCTGGACAAAACTGAAGACATCCATGTTGGCACAAGAAACAGCATATTTTAAATGGCAAGAGATTGAACAGTATGAATGTTCATTGTGATCTGTTGAACACAAATTAAAGGGGACATGGAGGTAGAGAAGAGCCAGGTTGGTTGGCATTCACTGCAAGAGTGCCGCCGTGCTGGTGTACGTGTGACAGGCTGCTGGAGACATATCTGGAACGTTGGTCCTGCTCCCATCTCCCACCCAAGGAAAGATGTTGTGCTTCCAGGGAGCTGGTAGTGGGCTGGCGGGTTTGATTGGACCTTTGTCAAGCAGATGCAGGAATGATGTTTCCCTTGGCACGAGTGCCTACCGCCAGGGACATACAATGGGTCAGCCATTCAGGACAACCATGAGGAGCAGCTTCTTCACCCAGAGGGAAGTGAATCTTCAGAGCTGTTTTTCCAACAGGACTGTGGGGACCTAGTTCCTGAACATCTTCAATGCAGTTCTTTAGCTGATCAGGTAATTAAAGGAGTATGGTTATTCAGGAAGGTGGAGCAGTTAGATCCTACTGCGTGGCAGCATAGCCCCAGGTTGAGTATTCACTGCTCCTATGTTGTAACAAACCAGCCGCCCTATTCTCACTGCACTCAAGGCCAGGACTCACATCCTCCCTGGTTTGCTGCACGATTCAGCCCAGACTCTCTCTCACCCACATGGAATGAATCGGAATGGGACTAAAGCGGAGTGTGGGAGAGGATTACAGAAACGGGTATGAGCTTGCATGCTGACACTCAGGTTGTGGTGTGGGCACACGGTAACACCCAGCTCCCACACCGTGCAAGTCCACTCCATCCTGCCATGCTCCCAAACCCTCGCTAATACACACAGGGCGTCCTCAACTCGGGCGTTCGTTAACCTGGGGACCAGTTCTACCTTTCCTGGAAGGGATCAGGGATGAAGAGGGACTGGGGGAAGTATCGATGAGGGTGGGGTGGGAAAATAGAGGATGGGGCCTCAGAAAGATTAGGATAGGTATTGGGGGATGGGGGTGGAGATCAGAGAATGGGGAGAGGATGAAGTCACAGGATTTGCAGTGTTGAGCCTGTGATTAAATAGCCCAAAGTGTGGGCTCAGTGTGAACGTGTGTGTGTGGTGTGTGTGTGTGGGGTGTGTGTGGTTGTGGTGTGTCGTGGTGTTTGTTGTGTGTGTGTGTGGTGTGTGTGTGGTGTGTGTGTGGGTGTGTGTGTGGTGTGTGTAGTGTGTGTGTGGTGTTTGTGGTGGGTGTGTGGTGTGTGTGTGGTGTGTGTGTGGTGTGTGTGTGGTGTGTGTGGTGAGTGTGTGAGTGTGTGTGTGAGTGTGTGTGTGTGTTGCATTATTCCTACTTCGCCCACAGCGTGTCAGAAAACAAAATGAACACAAGACAAGGTTGTAAAGGCAGGGAGGGAGAGCACAGATGAGGGTTGACATGATCCATAAGCAATACGGCACATTTATCAATGACACTTTCAATATACATTTTTGCTAATGCATTGTAATGACCTTTTTGGCCACATGTTGAAAGCTGAATGGTTACACGAGCAGCTGCCTGTGGAGATTGCGGACGGTGTTTCGGACTGGTTGCGACTGCTCAATGTGGAGGATGACTTCACCACATCAGAATGCACCAATTGTGTGGGATGACGTTGTCAGACAGGAACAATGCTTCGACTCACCACACTACACAGCACAAAACATAGCACAGATTCCCCCCCCCCAATCAACTGTACGTTGGTGCTGAGTGGCCGCAAGTATGACGAGACAATAGCCCTGGATCCTCAGCACAAGATCCTGCCCCACTGTTCAATAATCTCAGCAGATCTGCCCACTATCCCCGCTCATCTGTACCAATTCTTCATACCCACAATTCCCCAATATTTGTAAGATCTACCTGCCTCTTCACTTCCCATCACACACCGTTCGGATAGGGAATAGCAAAGGGCAGGATACAAGGAGTGAAGCTCCCACGAACAACTGTCTCCATTACATTTCCACAACCCAGTGTCTGGTGTTTATTTGGATTTCTGAGGATGAGCAGATATTGGAAAATAAACTGACGAAAACAGCTCTTTTCATGAGAGGTGCAAAAGTAAAGTGACCATGGACAGTTTGGAGATGGTAGATCCAAAGAGTAGGCACTGACATGTGTAGCGTGCACAAGGACCACATTGCGTACCTTACAGGGCGGCTGTAACTATCCTAAGTAGAGAGTTGTGTGTATATAACGATTCTCTATTGTACATGAAATTGCTTATTGTTATTATAAAAGGGCTAGGTCACTTTTCATGGGGTTACAATGTTAAAATGAGCCTCATCTCCAGTGTGAGAGTGCAGGGCACTGCAACAGCATAGTAACACCAAAGAGGCAGGAAGTGGACACCTCAACGCAAGAGCCTTGCCAGCTAAATCCATCGCCTCCACATAGACTTTCAGCACCCTTTACACACAAAGCCATGGGCATGGCATGCTTGCATTCACCGGCCGGGGCCATGTGGCATCTGTACTACACTTTGGTTAGGCTGCATTTGAAGTATTCTGTGCAATTCTGGTCATTCCATTACAGGGTGTGGTGGCAACAGAGAGGGTGCAGGTTTACCAGAATGCTGCCTGCAATACAGGGTTTAGCTGGACAAACCCTGGTTGTCCAGCTCAAACCCTGGTTGGACAAACTTGGATTGATTCCCCTGGAACACCAGAGGCTGAGGGGAGACCTGCTAGAAGTTTTTAAAATTATAAGAGGCATAGTCAGAACCTTTTCCCCGAGGGTGTAAATGTCAGGGGAAAGTTTAAAGGAGAAGTGCAGACAAGGTTTGTTTATACATTGAGTGGTGGGTGCCTGGTATGTGCTGCTGGGGGTTGTGGTTACCAGCACCATCGAGATGCATGTATTGAGACAGACATAGGAAGAGGCAGGAAAGAGAGTGATTTGGATCACGTGCAGGCAGATGGGAAGTTGAGATTGACATACGTTATGGCAGACAATGTGGACGTGGACTTTGTTGCCCTCAGCAAGTTTCTAAGACGTTCCATTTGACCAAGTGGATCAGTCAGCGTCTGTAAGGCAAGGAAAAGCTTACATTGTGGTGGAGACCCGACTCAATCCCTGGTGCAAGGTCTTCGGGACCCATAAAGCTGTCCATAACTCTGCCTCCATACTCGCTGATTGACCCACCGAGTTCCTCCAGCAGCTTGTTTATGCTCTAGATTACAACATCTGCAGTCTCTTGTATCTCCATCTTCATTATTATTTTAGACAGGCCAATTCCCCAATGCAGGCAATTCATTAGCATTTGTTGACCTCAAACCAAGATGAATCCACCGTGTCTGGGTGGCAATTTCAATTTAGGTTTCCAGCACCGATACTTCAGTTTGAAAATGGTGCCAAAACATGGAGCCTCTTGCATGCGGGATCAGTAGACCATTTCTGTACAATATGCTAGTCAAGCATGTGCTTAGGTATGACAAAACTCTACAGGACCGCAAGCAAGCAATTGTACTGTGCGTTTGCACTTTGCATATGAGACAATAAATGCAGCATGGAACCATTCTTTATGTTTCTACATTAGGGAGTTTGTAAATTTAGTGCCCGCAAACATCTTCAGTAACTATGTAGCCAGTCCTTTAATGGAGCTCCTTACACTGGGACACGCAAGTCTATAGTTAAAGAAGATCAAACCTGTGTGCAAGAAGCAACGGCAGATGCGGATTTACACCGAGATACACACAAAGAGCTGGAGTAACTCAGCGGGACTGGCAGCATCTCTGGAGAGAAGAAATGGGTGACGTTTCGGTCGAGACCGTTCTTCAGACCCTTCCCCTTCATGGCACTCACACTTACAGCCTTAACCATTGAAACCAGCAAGTCTGAATGATGGCAAGTCCAACCACCAAAATGCACAACTTCCCAGTTAAATTAAATGAATAGGCACTCCTTGGATCTTTAACCCAATCCCCCCAGTCATAACTTTGAGGAAGGCTGACAGACGGGCCATTGGGCCTGGTTGATGTTAAAGGACATTCCAGTTGTGTACACACGTCCATTCTGTTAACGTTAGCATTCTCCCCTCCTTCTCTGGAGGCATGCTCGGAGCTGAGTGACTAGAAGCAGGTTGGGGGCGTGTGTTTGTGCCACAATTCACTGCAGAGGGATTGAAGGAAGCCTGCACGTGGATTTTAAGGCTTGAATAATACATCTACCCAACACAAGAAATATCTGCATGTTTGAAAATCTCACGCCCCCCC